>JAVJIF010021173.1:0-65434 GCA_038442645.1 Agave tequilana
CCATTTAAAATTTACACCCTGATTAACTCTAATACCTTGGTAAACTTCTGTGGCCAATTTTGCCAAAGAATGCTAGATAACACTGTTTTTTTGGTAGGTTTCTAGAACAAGTATCCTGATTGCAAGCAAACTTCATTATAAGAAAGCATCTAATATATAAGAAAGTGATCAATGAAAACATCCCGTATGCTTTTCCTTTCATGTCAACAGTAGCAAGATGGACAGCAGGTTTTCCAATGGGGCTAGCCCCTGCACCCTAGACCACCGCTTAACGGTCATCATTGTCTGCCAATAACCAAAAGATAGTATCTTAAGGATCTGTTTGATGGTTGCAAAAGACTCAACACCTTTCATTATATTTACTCAAATAGACAAATATCTTTCACAAAAAATGTTTCAATGTCGATAGAACAAAGCTAGAGGATAAAGATCTAACTGTGATTGGAGCAGCACCACACTTCCACTTGTTAACAGGATTTTTCAGGTTTGTTACTGTAGCCATGTACCCGTTCAAACCAGCTGCAAGTATGTGATAGCATATATGTCCAAGAACCTATGCAAATAGAAATTTACCTTGGTCAATATCGTACAATAACTCAAAAGTACTAACAAGTTATAGCAGTATGGGAGCTTACATAAGCATAATCACAATCAATTTTGATGGTAAAGATCCCTGGCCTGATAACCAAAAAAGTGGCAGATGGCATTGAATTTCTTCCCTTGTATATGCCTTCTTTCTGGAAATGTAATACAAGTTTCGCACAGTGAACAAAAGTATAGAGACATAGTCCAGAAAGGAATACAAAGGAGTACCGGTTACTATGAACACCAGGGGACATATGCTTATCAAAGTGTTAGAAGCATTAACATCAGAAACAATTAACTCTACTTACCAAGCGTGTGTTCATTTCTGTCTCCACCAACTGGGCAAGTAGTTTCTCTGTCTCAATCTGAAACAGGAACCAGCAAAAAAATTATTGCTAACATTATGAGGAATAGAAAAGAAGGGTAAAGACATTCATGGAGAACTTTTTATAACAATGCATCACCTGAGACAACTGAGCAGAGTCATCAGATTCCGGATGAAGCAACAGCTGCAGCATAAAAGTTCTTGTTAACAATAATCACAAAGGACCATAAAAGCAGCACAGTATTGTAAGACAGAAATTTAATATGCTCAAGTCGTAAGAAAAGTTTAAAAGAACCTGTTTCCTGATAAATGGTGGCAAAAATTCAAATAATGCAGATGCCCAAGGTGATAGATGAGATGAGATGTTATCCACAGAAATGCCTTGCCATGGAGACCATGAATTTCCTGAAACAAGTACAACATGATAACACCAATAGTGGTAAGAGAAGTGACAAACATAATGTACTAGGGGACAAAAACAAACTTTTCACCTTCCAATTGGTCAGAAATGTGGTGCGATTATGAAACTGTAGTTTGCATGTAAATCGACTGATTTACCTGGAGGAGAGAATACAACTCCGGGATACTCTCTACGAGACCCTCAGGGATAAGGATCACACACATGATTCTTGTCTGGAGATGGAAAAATTGGTGTATATGAGAATTATATAATAGTTGAGAACATCATAAACAGAAGTAACAACTTTAAACCTTGTTCTGCCCTCGCTTGGACTGCATCGCAGATCTGCTTTGTAATATCAAAAATGGTAAGTTTCGATGCAGCCACTTCCTCACCGAGGATGACCTTGGAACAAACAATATTAGGAATACAAAGATTCACTTTTGAAGTAATGTATCACAGAAACTTACTTATTAAGTAAAATTAATAACAATATCCTGGTTGCAAAGACTAACCATATTTGGATGTGACTGGAGTACACTCCAGCCACATGAGATGCCTTGCGACCCATCAGGCGAATAAAATAATAATACTGCAAAAACAAAAGCATAGGCAGAAATTAAGCTTGATGTTCATACAGAAGTTATATGCAGTACCACAAGAAGGCGACACACACAAAGACCAAACAAAATTAAAGCAAATGGAAATAGTTAATTCCATGAACTTTTCCATGCTGTTGACTGATATTGCAAGAGGATAAGGTGGCAACTCTTAACATTCTGACAGTAATGGCATTGTTAGTGGATCATTCACTCAATGACAAATATATGCATCTCCAATTATGTTTTTGCGGTAGCTTTGATATTGAAGGTCATACAATTACTTAACACAGACACCAAATTAGCCATACAGTACCTTCCCTGCAGAGAGAGCATCTGTGCAGACATTGCTAATGAGCTGTGAGTTAACCTGAAAAAGAAACAAACTAGGCTTAGGATATAATAACAATTGCAGAGAACCAAGCTTCCACAACCACAGAAAGAAAAGAGATACAATTGAGATTCACTTTGCAAAGTTTAAATGAAACTAAAAAAATACATTCATACAACAACAACAACTAAGCCATTTGTCCAAGTATTTGGGATAGGCTACATGAAGCAAAAGAGAATTACACCAGATCAGGCACATGAATCAGCTTTCTCCACTCATTCCTATCAAGCAATATGCCTTCATTAAGACCTTTAACCTTTATATCTTGTCGTATCACATCCATCCATGTTTTCTTCAGTCGCCCCTGTGCTTTTTTAACTTGCCCTAATTTGATACGCTCTACTCGCCGGACTGGCACATCTATAGGTCTACGTCACACATGACCAAATCATTGTAGGCGGTTTTCTCTCGTTTTCTCTTCATAGATGTTACGCCTATCTTAGTATGAATATCCTCATTTCTCACCTTATCTCTCCTCGTGTTATCACACATCTAACGAAGCATGCGCATCTCTGCTACACTCATCTTCCGAGCATGGATATCTCTTTATAGCCCAACATTTTATGCCATATAATAAAGCTAGCCTAATAGCAGTCCGATAAAACTTTTCCTTCAGTCATAATGGAACGCTACGATCGCATAAAACTCCTGTTGCGCCCTCCATTTCAACCAGCCGGCTTGGATCATATGGTTCACATCAGAATTGATCTCCCATCCTTTTGAATAATAGAACACAATTACTTAAAATGACTGCTCATCGATATTCCTTATCTGTCTAGTGTCACAATACTATAATCTCGGATTCCCTGTTTACTGAATTTACACTCCATATAACAAAATACATTCATGATTCATTATAAAACGAATCATAACCACAATCTTGAAAAGCAAGTAAATGTCAATTTACTTATTCAGATTTTAGTTTGGCTTTCAAGAGATGTATTAATAATTATCTAATAGCTTTCATTAATGATAAAATAACAGCAACCTCAGAATATTTAATTTGATTTTTTTAACTTTAGAGAAGTTTTTGTCCAATTTAAGTAGAAGAAGTGTGCCCAAAAGAAATTCGCTGAGAAAACTAAAATGAATCAGAAAGGCTTTAAAATGCAACTCATGGTATTTTAGTGATCGTAACTCATGTACACTAACAATAACTTATAGCATAAGGTAGGCATCTTTTCATTGCAAGCAGAGTCATACCTTGCATATGGTATCAAACCCAACGTTAGCCTCAACAAACTGACTCTTAAGGTCCCCATTCAAAGTAACAGGAACACCAACCACCTGTCCAAGAAATTTTCTTGGTCAATGGTAGAAATAAAATTAATGAATAGTAAGTACAGCAGCTACCATAAAAAAGTGTTTCTCTGAAAATAATTGCACAGATAAATTGCCCACATGGAATTACATTTACAGAGTCACTAAAAAGAAAGGATAATTTACTCACACCGAATTTATGTCATGTTTGGATTAATATGGAATTCGTGGAAGAAGAGAGAAGAAAAAAAATTAAAAAGAAAGGGAATATGTTTTTTTGGTGTCAGCAATAATAGAATTCTTTTGATTCTCTCTCCGTGGACGTGATCGGGTTTGATCGAACCATGTAAATCATCTATTGTGCTATTTTCTACAGTTCTCTTTGTGTTTTTTATATTGTTCTATTGCTATCAAGGATCAATTTGATTGTGCTTTTGCTGCATAGAATCTAGGTGAAAAATATTGTCGTCTTTACAAAATATTATATATATACCAAAAGCAAAGGTAGCAAATAGGTTTGTGCATGAATTTTAACAAATACCTTAGTTGAGCAATTTGACACCGCAAAAGTTTCTGCAAGCTGAGCAGCATCTGTGTTGGATGTGACTCCTTCAAGAAGAATAAGAAGAAGAAAAAAAATTAGAAGTTGCATTCACTATAATGATGATAACTTAAGTATCTGTATGTGATAATTGGACATACCTCCAATAATGACAAGAGCATCCAACTTCAAAGTTTGGCATGTTACCATGGCAGCATTGACTTGCTCAGTTGTCCTAATCTGATCTTTTGTACGGCCAAGCAAATCATATCCACCTGCACAAGAAAAAAAATATGAATACAAACTTGAAAGATGATGGGGGTAATTTAAATCAGAAAGTTTGTGTGTGTGTTTGTGTGTGTGTGTGTTTGGGTGTGGGGGATTAGGAACCTTGATTTTTATATGTAGAAAGAATATCATCTGTAATCTCCAGAGTTTTCTGTGCAAACAAACCATCAGTTCCACCTGCATCCAGGAATAATGGTATCAGCAATAGGTATGATTGTGACAGTTCATCATCTCAGAAAATATTTGTTCAGGCCATCTTCCACAAGTATGATGGTTCTATGGATGAGCAAAATAGACTTGGAACTTGGAAGGATACCAAAAAAGGGCACAACATCATTTAGGAGAGACCATAGTTATACATCCCGCAGAAAGAGCTAAACAACCAAAAAGAAACCACAACCCCCTAGAGCTATGTAGCACGAACGCTTCCATCATAGAGTTGTGTCGTGTCCGAAATGTGTACGACACGCGTGTCGGACACACGTGTCGTGTGTTTTTTTAAGAATTTGCCACGTGTCCACTTCCCGTGTCCATTTGAATGTTGTCGTGTCTGTGCAACATAAAGAGGAAGTAAAAACTTAATGATGGTATATAATTACAGCTACAGATAAGAAAATCAAAACATATAAGGAGCAATAAAGATGATCACAAATAGAGAAGCAAAGAAATGGATATAGAAAGGAAAAAAACCCTCCAAAAGCAAGTTTCTTGTTAACCAGAATTGGGAACTTGTTTCTATGTACATTATTTACAAAAGTTATGATTGTGACAGTTCATCTCCCACAAAAAATTGACTGTATTCTGTCTTATACAAGTACCAAATTTTATTGATGGAGAGAATGGACTTGGAAGGTTAGCCAAATAAGCCATGAGACAACAATTATACATCATATAGGAACAGTTAACCAAGAAATAAATCACAGCCTCCCAAGAAAACAAATCATGGCAACTAATTAAAGCAATGTATCATAAAATTAAACATTTAAAAGAAGTACCTTGCAATACAGATAGTCATGAAAAAGGATCTGAAAAATAATGCTCAAAAAGCAAGTTTCTTCACCAGAATTGGGAGGTTGCTACTATATACATTATTTGCAGATTATATAATGCCAATGGAGGAGATTAGGATAATGCTAGTTGATAAATTAAAACTATTGATGCCTCGAAGGACAAGAGCAAAGACCTGAAGAATGGAAACAAAGTGTAGATGCCTGTTTGGACAATCAGGACAATTTTCCACAGATCTTAATCGGTTGGATTCAACAGTTCCTTCGGTCAAATCCACGAAAGTACAATCACAATGTTATTGGATACAAGCCAATCCGGAGGGGTTAGACAAGTCGGAAGAGCAAATCTATGGTCAATTCTCGGGCTTTGGGGCTCTCTAAACAACCCCTACAGGATGCGATTTTAGTTGAAATAAGTAACATGCAGCCTTGGTGACTTGATGCATGTTAGGGTTTTATAAATAAATTCGTTATGCAGTGTTTCTTATTTAATAAAAGCAGGAATTGTCTGCCCTTTTTTTGAAAGGAAAAAAAGAAAATAGAAGACACTTGGAGTCAATACAACTAAAAACTTGCCTCCAACAGCCTAGCCAACCAATTTCAACAATTCAGAGAGAATTCTAGTCAGCCAAGGGAGTGTTTTCAGTTACAATCCCCCCCTGAAACTAACAGAAACTACTGTCATCTCTGTCTCAATGTCTAACGACATAAGTGCATTAAAAGCTGAACTGGAAATCATTTAAAGTATAGGCCGACACTTGAGAAGAAATGGGTACAATGCAAAACTCTATGGAGTTCAAGTTCACACCACAGGGTTGAAAAGACCTAATCAGTAAAATTGGTAAACTCCAGATAAAATATATGGATAATTTGATAAGTTACAGAAACTTTTTATTTGGATATAAATAAACAGAAAACATGGAGAAGGTATGTGTTGGCTTCTGTACCATGCCATGAATAATAAGAAATAATAAGGTGTGAAAACATTCATACCAACAAATCCGAGCAAAGTGCTTTTAGGATTGTGGGCTTTAACAGCATCGTAGAGACCCCAGATGACATTGTGTCCTCCTGGAGACTGTCTCGCACAAAATACCACTCCTACCCTGTTATAAGGCATTTAAGTATAAAAGACCGTTAAAAAATATTCAGAAAACAAAAAGTCTAATAGGCTCATAATAGCATCAAATTATAGAAGCAAAAAGGTTTTCACTGACTGTTAAGAGGCAAAAGATACTGAAACAAAGATGATTATTGAACTGGATTCAAATTGTTAAAGAGACAAAAGGATACATGCCACATAAACTTCTATAAAAACAACTCCGAAGGTGTGAACTTAAAGCATAAAAAAGAACAAGAATCAAATAATACCTCTGATAAATGGTTCTCATAATAATTTATGCAAATAGTAACTTGTATCAATCAATAAAACCTAAAAAGGTGAACATGACTCCAACACTGGACAAAAGGAAGTAAAATGACATATGTTTTTTCTTAATAGCACCCCAAAGCTTAGGATAAGGCTTCCTTCTTGTATATGATTTCTATTGGTGCAGATCAATTATTAGACGATAGTGTCTGTGGTTAATTAAGCCTAACTGCACAAAAAGGTCGAGGTTTTGTAAACTGGAAACTGAACAACTTTGGATGCAAGGTATCTTATATCCAAAAATACCAAAACAAAGGTTTGATTGTATCAAACTTCTCTCAGAAATAAAAGAACTTAAAAGTGATGACAGGAAGTAAATAAAACATGCATAGACATTCAACTAAATGGTAAATAGTCTTTCACTTAGTGTCGAGTATGCCACCAAAGCAAAGTTTTGCCTTCTTTTTTAGAGCAACGTAAGAAAGTGAGAACGTTTAGTGAAAGAAACATCACTGAGGAACAAAAGGAAAAGTTGATATTTGAATTCCTGCACACAGCTGCAGGAAAACATTTGTAAGTGGATTATGGACAGTTCAGTGTAAACAACCCACTATTTTGAAGTTAACAACAATAGGTACAACTATGTAGTTAACCACTTCTTTACTGTCTAGAAGGTCAAAACTTTCAAGAAAGTTGCAAGTTAATGTAGGAGTAGGACATATCATATATTAGTTATTTGTTATTCAAGAAAAAAGAATTAATTGATATAGTCCTTGAATAGACAATCTAGATCGCAAAGACGAGGACTTTTTTTAGTATACATCTTCCCTTTGTCCATGTTCCAATGCCGCAAGTGATGGATTTCATCATCCCAAATGCCAGCGCCTGCTTGCCACCAACTTTGTGTTTTGATTTGTCAACTTCTTCGCTGCTCTTGCAATGTCAGGTCCAATTAGTCTGTTGAAGTTCTTAGCTCACTCGTTTCAAACTCAAGTTTGAGTTTTCTCCAACCAGGGATATTTGGTGTAGAATGGCGTATGAAAACGGGAAGGTTTAGTGAAAGAAACATGACAGAAGAACAAAAGGAAAGGCTGATAGTCGAATGTCTGTGCACAGCTGCAGGAAAACAACCGTGCCAGAGCTATGGAGGTCGGCTTCAGTACAAGCAACTATCTATTTTGAAGATAACAACATGAGGTACAACTTTGTAGCTCACCGCTTCTTTAAATTCCACATCTAGAAGGTCGAAATTTCTAAGAAAGTTGGCAAATCCTGTTTTAGTTATTTTTGAACAAACTTTTTAGGATTTGGTTATATAATTATTTTCTTAGTAGTCTTTTCTTGATTTGGATTCTTGTTTAATTAGTTATCTTTTAAGTATTTTGTAGCCTTATCTATAAAATGAACGACATTTTTTATATTAGCATCAGTTTCTTAATTTTTGAATTTAATTTTCTTTATTTAAGCCTTTCTTTTACAGGATAGTGACTTTTTATGAATGAAAAAGAATTGAAATTTTCTGAAATTATTTCTGTGCAATGAAGATTGTGTTATCTTTGTGGTGGTATGAGATGATCTAAGCGTGAAGCCAATCATGGTGTGAGGCCACAATCCTTTTTCTTTTCGATCTTACCCTTTTTTTCTTGCTAAATCCCAACAAAAATATTTAGCCATAATATATCCTATTCTAACCCTAATCCCCACCAATCTGTGAGCCCCTTCAGTTTTCCTCTTCCAAAATGAAACACTGACGTAGTTCCAAAATTAAGTTGCCGGCATTCTATAGCATGAGTTCAGACTCATGGGTGCAATATAAATCTCTCTTATGTCATTCACGTTCCTCATTTAATACCAGCCATGAACATTCTATTATATAATATCAGCCAATTACGATGTGGTGCAAAATGATACATAAAGCATACATTTTACAATAGAGGATGCCTAACTCTTATAAATGTAATAATTTAATAATATTCTTATGTAATTGAGGTGATGAGGACATCACGCTGCTTAGAGGGCGTTCGATCGAGTCTATTTCAGGAAGCTGCATAATGTAATAATATTTTAATGTAATTGAGGTGATGAGGATATCACGCCGCCTAGGGGGCGATTCGATCGAGTCTATTTCAAGATGCGACGTGATGCAATTATTAGCTTACTTTTATTTTAGACTTATTTTATATCATTTAGTAATGTAGTAGGTGTTCTTTTTGTAGGCGTTTAGTACCACATCGGTTATTTCTCAGAAGTCTCTTCTTGTAAAGCCTATAAAAGCCCCTCTTGACTATTTCATTGAGATTATTGAATGATTAAAAATTTTCTCAAATATTCAGTTAAAATTTCTGAGTTTATTTGCTCTCGAGTTTTGGATGAGAAGCCCGCGTAAGGGGTGAAAACCCGAAATTTTTTAAATTTCAAGTTTCGGTTATGATTTGAAGGTGATTGCAATTCAGGTTGATTTTACATCATTTGATATTAGAGCTTTGGTCCTAATCCCCTTCTTTGTTTCTCTTCTCCATTTTTTTTCCTTTTACAAACCCTAGATTCAAATCTCCAAATCCATTCAAAAAAAAAAACCTTTAGAATTCCCAACAAAATCCAATGGGTTACTTTACATTTTCTTCTCCGAAATTCAAAATAAAAAAAATCAAATACAACACTGTTCATCTTCTTTCCCATCATTTCCCCGATCTCCGCAGTAACCTAAACCCTAGGGTTTCCTTCCCCTAGCCGACAACTTCTCCACCACCATCCGCCATCACCACGACCCCCTTCCATCAACAACACCACAATCATCCTCGCCGACATCTTAGTTCATCCCCACCATCGTCCCCATCATCATCATGTTCCCCGTCATCTTCTCAACATCAACAATACCACAATCATCCTTCTGTTTTCCCCAACATCGGCGACAAGCACCGACACCTCAGCGAGCAGCGCCGCCAGATCCGCATCCAAGATCTCGTCGGGTCGTCGAGATCTCGTCATAGTTGACCGACATCATCTTCGTCTTCCACCAAATCGCTTTCGCCTTCCACCACCAACTTTAGATCCAGGCTTCTCCGACAAAGTCGACGCCCTCGTTGCCGCCCCTGATCTTCACCAAAGCCCCCTCTGACTCGCTGTGATCTGTTGACCTTCTTCGTCGGCACCTGTGAGGTCATTGCCTCTATCTCCTTCTAGATCTCCTCCACCGTCGTCCACCAACCTCCTCTGCTTGCCCCAACTACTCTGCCGCCGACCCTTCCACGGCAACATCACGACCTTTGCGCTCAACTCCGCCAGATTGGGCTCCTTCTAGCCTTGCCATCGTCGTCGTCGCTGGCGCCTCACCAAAGCGTCGCCGTGCCAGGAGCCAAGCCCTAAGGGCTGATCGAAGAAGGATTGGGTTTGGGTCTCAACCCCACCCCATTTAAATCAGGTCGGGTCAACTCCATCGAAACGAACCCGACCCGACCGGCCCAAAGCAGACAAGTCTGGCTGAGTCCAACTCAGTCTGACTTGGCCAACACCAGTCTAACTCAGTCCAGGAGCAAATCAATGATTCAGAAGACCGTTCAGAGCTCGTCTCAGGTCCACATCGACCCGTTTTCAAGGCAGCAGATTCGTGACGACCGGTACTACGATCTTACAACAGTCAAGTTCGGGTTTGACCTTCGGTTGCCTCTCAGATAATTCTTGAAAATTCTGTTTAGTTATTCCTGCTACTTAATTGAGATAGTTAACTATTCCAATCTATCGCAAAATAGAATCTATTGACTGTTGTCCACTAAATAGCGAGTTGTGCTATTCTAACCTTGAGTGATAACCTGACTTGATATTAACAGTGCAACTAAATTAGTTTGAATTTGGGATCACTTGATTAAATTTAGAATTAGTACGTGTTTTTGCCACGTCTCTATATTATATTTTCTTAATCATGTGTTAATTTACATAACTTAAAGTTGGTATTATTTATCATTGATCTAATCTCTGACTCCTCCTGCATAACATACATCTCATTTTAGGACAGTTTGCATTTAGAATCAGCTAGGACCTTGCATGCTTACTAGAAGTGGTAGAACTTTTTCTATAGGAGAAACTTCGGCACCAATGGACCTAACATTCAGAATACACTTAACATACTCATTGACAAGATAGAAAAGATGGACCAGCAACTACAAGAAGTTAGGGATCAGATTGATGTCAATTGTAGGGCTCTAGTAACCTGGCTTGATAGGCTAGAAGCCAATCAGAGGAGAGCCACGGAGGAGGAAAATTCTTGAAACGGCAGTAGGTCACCCAGGCGAGAGCGAGTTCAACCCTACAATACTGTTGATGTTGATGCCCAGTATATCAAGAGCGTTAAAGTCGATGCTCTTTCCTTTGACAGACGCTTGGACCCTCAGGTATACATAGACTGACAGTTGGCTATGGACCACTATTTCTGTTGGCTCATATATCTGAGTCTAGAAAAATTCAATTTGCTGTGATGAAACTAACGGGACAAGTTGGACAATATTGGAAAAACCTTGAGAGGATAATGAGGTACAGAAGAGAAGACCCAGTAGAGACGTGAGAAAGCATAAAAGAGAAACTTATGTTGAAGTATGTTCCACCGTCATTGTACGGTGGGAGAGGTTTTCCTTGTAAAATTTTCTTGAATCAAATGAAAGATTACAACGGATTAACACTCCGACTACAAGGGAGGGGAGATGTTTAGACTTGAATCTCCCCTTTATTTAGTGCTGGGTTCTTGATGTGACGGTGGAGAGTGAATCTTGTTTTCCGTTGACCGGGTGAACGTCAGGGCCACTTGAGAATCCTCTATTTGGATGGCAGACGGAGTAACACAACTCCTGTCGACCAGAAATCTCAAAGAGATTGTATGCAAAAATTGACTTGTACACAGCAAGTTGCTTGAAGAGTTGAACTCTCTTTCCTTTTCTGTAGAAGCTCACAAGCCAAATTCTTCTCCAAGAATTATCTAATTGACCGACCCCTTCCCTATAGCAACGAGGCTTATTTATAGAGGTTTCAGGGGTGAACGTGCCCCCTAAAAATGCTCCATAATGGGGGTTAACTTCCTCATTATGTGGGTGGCAATTGACCCAATAACGAGGGCAGTTATAACTGAGACGCGGGCTTCAACCCTCGCGTCTTGGTGCTGCAACGATGCTGAGACGCGAGTTTCGACCCTCGCGCCTTGGTGCCGCAGTGATGCTGAGACGCGGGTTTCGACCCTCGCGTCTTGGTGCTGTAGTGATGCTGAGACGCGGGTTTCGACCCTCGCGTCTTTGTGCTGCAGTGATGGCTATGATTAGCCCTGTGTCTGGAGTTTGGACTCTACTTTTTGATGACTTGTCTTTAGTGATTTTTAGACAGCCTACAGAACCCCCTCCAAAGTTTTCGATATTCCACGGTTGACTGGGACGGATTTCGAAATACTTTGGACTTTGGTTGAGTTCATACTTCTCATGATTGGACTGACAATCATTTTGAGATGCTTTGAGCTTGATCCTGTCTGGAATGTGGTCTTCGTGAGTGTACTGTGAAACCCTTTGAAGCCGCCAGAAATGATTGTAGCGAGTGTCTAGATACACAGTCTAGACCTCCCCAGTGCTCTGGGTTTGTTATTGGTGTACTTTGAACCAGGGATAAACAGTCATCTGCTTAGGCCAGTGTACTGTTGAACTGAAGTGTAGAAGTAAGAACTGAATGCAAGTCCTATAGACGCAGTGGTCATGCTGCGTTTAAAGATGCGCCTCTTGTAGGGATGCGTCTTTTGGGATGAAGACGCAGCTTTCGCTCTGTGAAGTAGACGCGACTTTGGCCAAGTTGAAGAGGCGCGATCTTCGGAGGGACGCGATTTTCTGTTGAATACGAATCCGTGTTGTGGGTGCGTTGCCACGCGTCCAGCAGAATTGAGGGGACATGTCCCTTTTGGCGTGCGAATTTTGCCCTGCATTTAATATGCCTGCCACGCGTTAGACAGAGATTAGGCGTCGAGCCAAGCGCCGCGTATCTCTGCGAATCACTGTGCCTATAAAAGACAACAGTCTTTCAAGAGTCATCATAAGACTCTTCTTCTTCGCTGAGCCTTTTAGGTTTAAGAAAAGCTCGAAGTTTTTTTCCATTTTCACCATCTTCAACATCGATACCACGGTTGCGATGGCACCAAAAGCCAGGCATGCTGCTTCGTTCTCGAAGGCTGTTGCTCCTGAGACTCAAATGGGTGGTTCCTCCATGCAGGAGGCCCCTATTTCAGGTAATAAAACCATCTGATTTGGTTTCCACCATTGAAGGGGCTTATAGAGTTCTTTTAACTTTTAAGTCCCTTTTGAATGTGAACCGCCAACGCGGGCTCATGCCCGTGTTTGATTTTCAGGCGCGGTTCTTGAATTGGTGGACAAGATGCGAATTTGATGACTTCTGCATCTTTGCTTCATCAATCTGAGTCCGTATCTATTTGCTGAACGCGGGCCTCATTGAGCCCTGTGTCTTGAGTCAGCACTCAAAATTTTTTCTAAGTGTGAGGAGTTCAGACGCAGACTTCTTATAATTCTTGCGTCTTGTAAGATCAGACGCAAGTTTTAATGAATCTCGCTCTGAGTCTGATACTTAGAAATTTTCTAAGTCCTGGATTTTAAAGTGTGGGCTTCATGCTAGCCTCGCGTTCTTTGAGTCTGGACGCAGATTTTGATGATCTCCGCGTCTGGATTTATTCCTGCGTTTGAGTTTCAAACACTTAACCATTTTCTTTCAGATTTCTGATCAAGTGTTGTTCTCTTTGCAGTACGATACTCCTCCAATCCTTTGTCCAAAAAGTGTCACTTTGGGCATGTAGGCAGCGCTGATCGTAATCTGACCTTTGTGCTGCAGAAAACTGCTTCTGTGACTACTGGTAAGTCGAAGGAGCACAAGGAGAGGATCTCTAAAGCCAGTATGATGACCCTCCGAGAGATTATCTCTGATGGACTGTTTGAGACAGATTCTCGCACTCCATTACGGAAGCTTGTCTTCTTCTTTGGTGACGACATTGACGAGGAAGATAGGATTTTGCACGACGGAAATTATAAGTGGCTCCATCAGATAGGGGATAGGAAGTTCTTTCTTCCCAATATGAAGAGAATGTATCCCCTATCTTATCTTCAGCATATGTCTATTCACCGCGCGATGGACTGGGATCTTTCCCGATTTGTCTCCGGTGTCTCTCTTGGCAGACTATGTGTCAAAGAAATACACTCTGCCGGTCATGGGAAAGAGGTCTTTGGTTTATTCCACGGATTGGTCAGGTCTGAATATCCGAAAGGGAAACCCCTCAGCTTGGCACCACCTTCATCAACCAGTTCATGAAGGTCAGGGGTGATTTTCCCGTCGACTTTCGCCTGCTCAGGTGGGTTCATTCTTCCAACAGATCTTGGTGGGGCAAGATGGTTAGATTCGTCCTTGTCGAACTTGGAGCCTTGCTGGAACAAGTGGGGCTGTACCACTCAATCAGGGCTGTGCAATATGGCCTTCCACAAAGTTCCCATAATTTCTATGGCATCCTGGAGCACTATAATCCTTTGACGGGCACATTTTTTACGTCGGAGAGATGGGGCTCGCTCTTCATGAGCTGTATGAAGTCTCAGGGCTTGTTATGGGAGATGCCCCTTATGAAGAATACGTTCCGACTTCTGAAAAACTTCATCTCTTGAAGAAGGAGAGCCCTCAAGTATACGAGACATACTGGGAAGTGTTGTGTCACTTTCATATCTGCGTTCAAATAACCTCCTGGAGGAACAGGGGGTTAAGCAGGTGTCCTGGGCGAGCTACCTATTCAACGATATAAATAAGAAAGATAGCCCACTGACCAGTCTGGCTCCTTGTACTGATGAAGAAATCGTTGAGAGGATCAACGCCTCTACAAGCTCTTACACCACGGAGTCAAATGAAGATACTTTCAAACCTGATACGGTCTTTGAAAGTTTTCATCATCAGGCCCGAGTTCCCATTTCTGACCGGGCGCTATTGGCGGGCTTTCTTATGCTATGGCTGAAGCGTTGTGTGGTGCCAACATTGCCACATGAAGTAATTGTCGCCGATGTGGTGTACCCGGCGGTTTTGCTGGCCTATGGAAAGTCTATCGCCCTTCTCCCAGCAATGGTGGCTGAAATTCAAAGCGGATTACGGGATCTGGTTAAAAGCCTGTGCCAAGTGGAGGCCACTGTCGACTCCAAAGGTAGACCAGAGGTTGACTCGGAGAGAAGGCCGAGGGTAAAGACCCCCAACCCCAGGATCGAGCTTCCATATACGTATTTGATGGCTTGGTACGTTATGCACTGTCCTTTTTTGGCATCCTTCCAAACATCTTGTATTTGGAGTGGTGAGCATGCTTCAAGGAGTGAGTGCAACCTTTTACTGAGAGAGAGGGACTTCTTTGTACTCCTTTATTGTAACACTCAATCTTATTGTATAAGAGAGCGTCTTGTATCACTTTCATATGTCTGGACATAAATAAAAGCGACACCTTTTTTTGTCTCCTTCCATTGTCTTGAATTCCTTTTTTTGTATTGAAAATCAGATGAATAGAAGTAAAAGATCTTTGACTTGCTGAAAATATGACAATAATCCTAACGAGTCAAAGTTTGTAGAAAAATCCTGTTTCAGGAAATTCATCAATGTTGTCAGAGGTGTGATATTAACTTGACAGAAGTAAGATAATTATTGTGGACCTGCCAATCTATAAATGAGAATGACAAGTGAAATTTGTACCCCCAGGGAGGATGAGTTTTCATCAGAGGTTTGGAATTGGCTTGACTAAGACCCAGTTGGGGATTTAATGAAAATACTGTTAACGGTGTAATGCTAACCTAACAGTGTTTTTAAGTGGACTTGTTATTCTGTTGACAAGAATAACAAGTGAGACTAGATTCGCGGGGAATCTTTACCGTTAGAGGTGTAAAATTAACTTAACGGGTTGAATTGAATCTTGTCAGAAGTGTAATGTTAACTTGACAAGGGTGTGAGACAGAGGTGTGATATTAACTTAACTCGAGAGCGTTCCAGCTTCATTTGGGAAAACTGAAAGTGTCACTGTCATAAGTGTAATATTTAACTTGGCAGTGAAAGTAATGCTAGAGGTGTAATTTTGAACTTGGCATTGGTCATCTCGACTTCGACAAGGAAGTCTGAGGGAAAGTCATGGCCATAGGTGTATTGTTAAACTTAGCAATGACCTGAATGCTAGAGGTGTAATGTTAAACTTAGCATCGCTCATCTCAGCTTCGATATGGAAGTCTGAGGGAAAATGACTGTCAGAGGTTTAATATTGAACTTAGCAGTAACTTAATCACTGTTAGAAGTGTAATGTTAAACTTAACAGTAACTTGACAAAAATTAGCTCGTGATCGGAGCAATTTGGGGACCTGTCGTTCTACTGATGAGAAGTGACAAGTAGAATTTGAAATGTCAGAGGTGTAATTTTAACAGTGATTGATTTGCGATATAAGCAATTTTGAAGACTTATCATTCTATTGATGAGAATTGACAAGTGAAGTTTGAAGTGTCAGAGGTGTAGTGTTAACTTGACAAATTTGAAGGCTTACTACTCCATATAGAGTTGAGACAAGTAAGGTTTGTACTTGCTAGGAGTATTGAGATTTTTCATTGCAAGAGGTATAATGTTAACGTAACAATGACTGTATTTTGTAGACCTACCATTCTGTGTATGAGAATTGGTAAGGAATTTTGGAGGAGAGAGTGGGACCAAGTCCACTTAAGATTTTTAGCAAACCCTCAGCTATCAACGGATTTGGTATGCCTTTACCAACTACCGTTTGAGTTGGGCTAGCCATGCTATTCCCCTCAGCATGATGAGTTGTCGAAGACTTATGTTGGGCTTAGAAGCTAACATTTTCCTCTGTCCTTAGCCGCCAGAGGCATCGGACGTTAATGAAGGGAGCAGTATTAAAACCCAAGTTTCGTCTTCTGTTTCTTTCTCAATATTTACATCATGCATCATGGTGCAGTCAGTGCCCGATTAGCTTATCACCGATCTATCGTGATATGACCTAGTAAAGGAAAGAAACTTTTCTTCGATCTGGAGCTTTGATCAGAGGTGTAATATTAACTTGATCAGAGGAAAAGTACTATTAAGGATAGTACTTCTTCAGGAATCTGCCGCTGATCGGCATTATGAGCGTATCACCGTTTGAAATTATGAGGTGGTATGCTCCATTTGAGTAAACTGACTCTACTACAAATGGTCCTTCCCATTTGGGCTGAAATTTTCCTTTTGTCTTATGTGTCATCACCATAGGTCTTCTGACGGCTAAGACGAGGTTACCTTTCTTGAAAGTTCGCGCTTAACTTTCTTATTGAAGGCTCTGATAATCCGAGTTTGGTAGAGCTCGATTTATTGTTGGGCCTGCAGACGTTTATCATCTAAGGCTTCCAACTCTTGGAGTCGCAGTCGATGCTTCTCCTCCTTTGTCATCTCTGCTGTCAAGGCGACGCGTAGAGATGTAATTTGGATTTCTAGTGGAAGCACGGCTTCACACCCATACACCAAAGAAAATGACATAGATTTAGTTGGGGTTCGAACAGTTGTGCGATAGGCCCATAAGCATTCACTAGCTTGTCGTCCCAGTCACGCTGACTTTTCGAGACGAATTTCTTGAGAAGCTTGCCGATGGTCTTATTGAAAGCTTCTGCGAGACCATTAGCGGCAGTGTAGTATACCGTTGATGACACGCTCTGGATTCTGAACTTAGTGCAGAACCTCTGGAAAGCCAGACTGACGAACTGGAGTCCATTGTCATGGATAATTCGTCGAGGTACATCAAAGCGGTAGATGACGTGATGTTTAACGAATTTGATTACATCACATGACTTTACCTCTTTTAACGGAATGGCCTCAGCCCATTTAGAGAAGTAATCGGTTATGGCTAAAATGAACCGATATCCTTTTGATGACGGTGGGCTGATAGGGCCAACTACGTCCATGCCCCACATCTCAAATGGCCAGGTAGAAGTTGTAGAGTGGAGGTATCCTGATACTTGATGGATAAAATCACCATGCACTTGGCAAGCATGACATCTTTTGGCATAAGTGATAGCGTCAGTGATCATCTTAGGCCAATAATATCCCAACCTTTGGAGTCGATTCGCAAGTTTTGGGCCAGGTTGATGGGCTCCACACATGCCGTCATGAGCTTCTTTCAATACCTCCTATGCCTCTTTTTGTGATAGGCAGCGAAGCAAGATCCCGTCATGCGATCGACGATACAGTGTTCGTGTGATCGCATTATAGTAGAATTTGGGGGCTTTCCTTCTAATGGCAGCCGCTTCTTTGGTATCATCAGGCAGGATGCCATATAAGACATAATCAATGTAAGGGAATCGCTAGTCTCTAGGCTCTGGGCCGGTTAACGACTCAAGAGCTTCTTTGATTTGACAATCTCCTGTTGGCTTCTGGTACCCTTCAGAAGCGATTCTTAGGCAATACAGGTCGTGACTGTGGACAAGTATTTTCTCTACTACTCCAGCTGGAAGGGCTAAAGAGGCGGCGAGAGACGCCAGTGCATCTGCATGCGAATTTTGCTTGCGTGGTACATGGTCGATGTAAAAGTTTATGAACTTCCCGGCCATGTGGACAGTTGCATTGTGATAGGGTACTAGATCTTCATGTCTGACTTCGTACTCCCCACGAACTTGGTTGACGATAAGTTTAGAGTCACCATATGCCTCGAGATTTTTAACGCCAATCTCATCGGCGATTTGCATTCCAATCAAAAGGGCATTGTACTCCGCTACATTATTGGAATAAGGCTCAATTAATGAGACGGCTCGGGGAATCACATAGTTCTGTGGGGAGACGAGCACTACCCCTACTCCTGCTATGATATGTCCTTTCGGGCCTGTTCTCGATGCACCGTCAAAGAAAAATTGCCACACTTGTCTTTCAAAAGATGTCTGGGTCAGGCAGACTTCAGCGACCTCGTTTGGGAGATCCTCGTAAAGTTTGGTTGCCCTTGGATCTGAATGCTCAGCCAGGAAATCCGCCACCGCTTGTCCCTTCACGGCTTTTTGTGGTAAAAAGCGCATTTCATATTAGGATAGCAGTATGGCCCATTTTGCCAGTCGGCCGTTTAACGATGATGGCTTTGTCATGAGCAACCTTAAAGGGTTAACCTTTGATATGACGTTTATAGTTTGGCCTACCAAATAGTGTCGCATTTTCTGAACAGCGAACACCAATGTCAAACATTCCTTCTCGATTGGGTTGTATCGATATTCGGCCCCGATCATAGTTCTACTCAAATAATAGATTGCTTGTTCGCTCCTTGATCATTGTTCTGGGCTAGTAAAGCTCCTAAAGAATGATTCATTGCTTGGACGTATATCAGGAAAGGTTTTTCGGACACCGGAGCTGTAAGAACTGGTGGTTGTGTGAGGTACTTTTAGTTTCCTCAAACGCTTATTGGCAAGCATTGTCCCAAATGAACGAGACACCCTTTTTTATTAATTTGGTAAAGGGTTGGCATCTTCCGGAGAGATTTGAGATGAACCTTCGGATGTATGCCAATCGTCCTTACAATCCCCTGAGTTCTCTGAGATTCTGTGGAGGTTGCATCTCCTGAATGGCGCGAACCTTTTCCGGGTCCAAATGAATTCCTGTGGAAGTTACCACAAACCCTAGGAATTTGCCATTGGCCACCCCCAGGAAGGATTTGGTGGGGTTCATCTTCAACTGATGGGCCCGCATGATGTCAAAGATAGCCTTTAAATCGGCTATGTGATCACCTTTGGCGCGGTTTTTTACTGCAATGTAGTCAACATAGCATTCCACCGTTTTGCGCATGTGTTTGTAGAAAATGGCATTCATGGCCCTCTGATATGTCGCTCCGCATTCTTTAGTTCGAAGGGCATGACGGTGTAGTAGTATACCCCCAGTAGTGTCCTAAAAGAGGTATATTTTTCATCATCAGGATACATTTTGATTTGGTTATACCCTGAAAATCCATCCATCAAGGACATTCGCTCAAACCCGCACGTATTGTCAATCATGACATCCGTGATTGGAAGTGGGAATTCGTCTTTGGGACATGCCTCGTTTAGATCGCGAAAATCAATGCAGATCCGGATCTTTCCATTCTTTTTGGCAACGGGGACGATATTGGCTACCCAATCAGGATGTTGTTCTTCCCTAATGAAGTCAGAGTCTATAAGTTTTTTGACTTCTGACTGAATTGCCTCCATTACTTCTGGACGGAACCATCGCTGATGTTGTTTGACTGGCCTTACATCCGAATTAATGTTGAGGCGATGCATGGCCACTTGAGGGTCAAGTCCAGGCATGTCCTCCTAATTCCAGGCGAAAACATCTATGTATTCTCGCACAAGAGATATTAAATCTTCTTTCTCGAAGGGCGACAAGCTTTCACTTATAAAGATAGGCTTAGGATTAGCCTCATCTCCTAGGTTAATCTAAACAACCTTATCCTCCGTGGGCGGCTCGCGTTGTTCAAAGCGAGTATCCCAAAGAGCATTTAAGTGTTTGATCCAAGGATCTGTATTAGATTAGATCATTTCTTCGTTTCTGTCTTCCAGGTGGCTTGTTGAAACAATTTCACTGAAAGTTCCATGAAGATGTTGCCGATACTAACATCTGACTCCCACGATGACGTACCCGATGAGTAATTATGGCATAATGACTCTTCAGACTCAGAGGCTAATGGGATCAGAGTTAACACATAGCCCAACCCCCTGCGAGTCTGATGATAATAATCAGGGGTTTTCCCTTTTGGCACAAAAGATCGGAGTAGTGTTCTCCTTCCTTTGCCGAAATTCAACCCTGGACCGTTTGTCAGATCATACCCATGCTTTCCATCATTCTGAGTGCAGTTGGTTCATAATGACCGAACTGAGGGGGTTCCTTCTCGCTTTCTGATTCTTCACGAGATATCGGTTCGGATTTAATTCGTCCAAAAAGAATTAGTTTTTGGCCTTTCCGTCTTACTGGAACCATGAATACTGATTCTTGCGCATCACCGGCATCTTGGTACGTTTTGAAGGGTGACTTCACTGGTACATGCAATGATGTCAAAGCATCGATTGCCGACCAGGAGTCATCACCTACTTCAGTACTAGTGTGACGGCACTGAATCAGAAGCGAACACAGAAAAATAAGCCAAATCTAATTCTTCATTAATATACCATCCGCCTACATCATTGGCGGTGTTATCAACATCGAGCTTATCAATGCTCGTTATAAGTGGATCTAGTTCCTACATGCACTCTTCTTTTTCCGGCTCGGTGTCGGCTTCATTACCAGAGTCTGGCTCCTCTGGTTGCGAGATTTCGTTTGTTTCCACAGAACCCTGATACAGGAGAGAGTCTGTGAAATAGTTCTCGACTCCCTTGAATGGATGCCTTTCGGCAATTAACATTCGTACCTTTCCGCCCTCGTCAATATATTTCATGACTTGGTGGAGGGTAGAGGGAACGATAGAATTCCGATGAATCTATGGTCGTCCCAGCAGCAAATTGTATGAGGTGTCGGCATCGATCACGTAGCATGTCACTTCTGACTTTAAGTCCCCAATTTGACATTTGAGCTTGATCTTCCCCATTGGACGGGTACCATTGGCATTGAACCCATAAATGGTAGCTTGAGTGGCGCTCAACCGGTGGGTAGGAACCCTAAATGTTGCATGACCCGGCGAGACATAATGCTCAACGCAGACCCTAGATCCACCTGAATGCGGCTTATTTCAGATGATCTGATGTACCCTGTGAAGTATAGGGGTCGATCATGTTTCACTTTAACCTGCATATCATCTGCCGTGAATGTGATGCAGGGAGCATTTTGGGAGGCATAGAGGCAACCCTCTACATCTTCCTCCCGTGGTCTAACTGGCACCTGGGTCATGAAAACCTCAGCGTCAGCTAGAGCCTCTCTCAAAGCCTCTCTGATTAACTTTGATAGCCTCAGGAGCTCGTAAAGAGTGATTCGGGCCGGGATATTGGCCAGTTGAGTCAGGACGTCAAAACGGTAAGGTGTTGTGGATCCTTCCGCGATGTCTTTTGAGAGAGCTTTGAAAAACCGAAGCTTTTTCTGTCTCTCCACGGGTTATTTTGTGGAGGGCTTGGCTGACTCTGTAGTGGGTTTAGGAGGAGTTAGCGCCATTTCGTCATACTTTTTTAAATATGACTGACCCGAACGAATTTCCGCCACAAGTTGGTTGGGTTCTGCAGTAAGAACTATTGTTTCCTCTTCTGAATCAGTCAGTGAGGGAACATCAGTTTCCACTTCTCGGGAAGAAGCGCACACCACATTACAGGATGAAGCTTTTGCTTTGCCTTTGGACCTTCTGTTGGTAAGAGTGGTCCATTGCTGGCCATCCACAAGGTCGGGATGAACCCACATAACTTCTCCCTGAGATGTGGGAACAGGTACAAGGCCCTTCTTTTGCTGATAGTGAGGGTCTATGTTGATCATTCTTAGCTCCCATTTTGGGATGGGGACTACTCCAGAGGGTGTTGGAGGTTGTCTTCCAAACTGGAAGAATGATGTCATATTGGCCGTCACTTTTTTCTGCTCTGGACAGAGTTTTAATACCTCTGCGTCAATCAAGGCCTGAAGGATGTCTTTGAAGACATAACAGCTCTTGGTGGGGTGTCCCAACATCCTATGATACAGGCAGTAGTTGGGATTATCGGTTTTACCGACTTCTTCAGGGCGTCTAGCTTCAGGAAGTTTCAGTCTGTTGCTCTTGTTAAGTAACTTGAACAGCGAGTCAACATGTTCGTCCTTGAAGGAATACTGCTTGCTGGCGCGCAGCTGACTTGAAGAGCCACTTCCTTAGACTGGTTGAGATTTGACGGGGGATTTGGTCTCTGTCGCCAAGTTATCCTTCCTTTTTGTTCGGAGGGATGTGTCTGGCGCACGCCTGTTAACCTTTCGGGCCTGGATTTGTTTTCTTCTGCCCTAACCCGAGCGACAATTTCTTCAGCCTGTTCACCTTGCTGGATCAATTGTTTCCAAGTGCGGCTTTCGACAACTCCTATTTGGGCGAGGAGTGAAGTTTGTAGATTGTGGCGGCATGTTTCCACCAGGGTGACCTGGGTCATACCGCTTGGACATCGGAGTACTACATTTCGAAATCGTTCTACAAATAATTTGACGGATTCTCCCTTTCGCTGCTTTGTAGCCAAAAGAGTAGGCATTGTGACCTCTGAGTCGTCTTCAAAGAAGCGTGTTAAGAAGAGCTTCTCCAAATCGTCTCAATTTTTAATGGAGCCTTTCGGGAGTTTTATGAACCATTCAAAAGCGAGCCCTTTTAGGGTGCCAATGAACAAACGTGCCAGGATAGCATCGTTATCTACCACATTCCCTGTCTGAGACTTAAAGTAGTATATATGTTGGTTCGGTGACCCTTTGCCGTCAAACGCTTGGAGGGTCGGAGCTTTGAACTTGGGAGGGTATGGAACAAGGTCCCACTCAGCCGGATATGGCCGAATCACTCCTGCTTCTTGAAGGCCTTTCCGATTAGTAAGGGCCTCAAGACGTTGCTCTAATTGATTCATTCTTTTAGAATGAACCCTTCCCTGGTCTCGGTCGTCTTTTTCCTGAGATGAGGATTTAGACGAGTCAGAAGTAGATTGCTCTTTCTCCTCAATATGTACAAAAGATGAGCTTTCTCCATCTTTTCGTTTGCCTTTAGACTTTTTAGAGGAGGCTTTGTCGGTGACTTCCTCTTGTCTTCAAGCACTTGTGCCAGCATCTGCTTGAGGGAATCGATAGATTCTTGTTGAGCACGAATCATATCGAATTGTTCCTTCTAGACTTGGGCTTGCTGCTCCAAGCGCCTGGCTGTCTCCTCAGGAGTATTTGTCATGTATATAAAGGCCTCCTCTATGGAAGAGTTCGAAGCCTGTGACTCTGCAATAGCGGAATGCGAGTCATTTACTTCAATGCCCCGAGCCAGGGCACTGTAATTGATCGGGGGAATTACCCCAGTCCGAGTGCGAGTATGTCGGTACACTCCTTCCGGTTCTGTGTCAGACTCATCGGAGCTGACCGCAGGTTGCTTTTCCCTACTCCTGTTTGTCATGTTTGCAGTGAGTTCAGGGTATTCAGTGTCAGAGAAAGTCCTCCTGTGGGAGCGATTTCTTTTAGCTGATCGGGGAGTTAGAGTCAGATGTCTAAATTTAGACTGCTGGCTTGCACGTGAACTGCAACGGCACTCAGAGAGCATTGCGATAAGCCGTTCTCAGCAGCACGATGGAGTGATCCGACTAGCACTTCTCTTCCTTGTCAAATAATCCCTTAGATCCGCGGGAGGGGATCGAAGAGATTAGCCTCGGATTGTTGAGGGCTTTTCAACTTGCGAGAGTTCTCCTTACTTCGCACAGTTGAGACGCAGGGTTCTAAGATGCGGGGCGCATGAACGCAGCTCTTGCGTCGCGGCTCCGGAACGCGAGTCTGGCGTCTTTGCTGAGAAGAGACGCGGCTCTTGTGTTGCCGATTATCGCATCTGGATAAAGATGCTTGAGAAACGCAGGGCTGCTGGGTCCCGCGTACGGAGACGTGCGTCTCGTGTCTCTGACAAAGAGCACGAACTTCGCGTTGGCATTTGGGAGGCGGTGCTTCAGAAACGCAAGCTTGGTGAATCTCACGTTTAGGTTGCCAAACGTGAGCCTCACGTGTCTGATGTGGTACAGAAGAGACGCCGGTCTGAACTTCGCGTCCTACCTCTGTTGGACCAACAGTTGTTCCAACTTGTAATTGATGCGCACGCCGTCTCTGTCGCCGATCAGCGTTCCGGTTACGCCGTGTGGGTTGAAGGGAACCCCGGTAACCTGGTGCTGAGGAAGGGGATGAATAGGCTGAACGTCAGGGACGTTAACCATGCGGGCCTCCTGAGAGGCGCGGACGTTACGCATAATGCGATTAACCACTACATCCTTCTCACCAGTCGCGTCTGGGAGAATCTCGGAGCGAACTTGAGAGCTAGCCCCTGAAGAGACTTTTCGGTAGACTCTTGCCTTTGGGCTCTTAGAGCCAGAAGAGAGGAACTCTTCATACTTCGCCTGGTCGAATTCTACGACAAGTGATTCGACCGTTTTTCCCATACAGGTGACGTCACCTTGCACCACAACTTGCTCGTCAGTAGAGAAAGTAGTCCCCAGCGGAGTTGCCATCTTTTGTACGGTGGGAGAGGTTTTCCTTGTAAAATTTCCTTGAATCAAATGAAAGATTACAGCGGATTAACACTCCGACTACAAGGGAAGGGAGATGTTTAGACTTGAATCTCCCCTTTGTTTAATGTTGGGTTCTTGATGTGGCGGTGGAGAGTGAATCTTGTTTTCCGTTGACCGGGTGAACGTCAGGGCCTCTTGGGAATCCTCTCTTTGAATGGCAGACGGAGTAACACAGCTCCTGTCGACCAGGAATCTCAAAGAGATTGTAGGCAAAGATTGACTTGTACGCAGCAAGTTGCTTGAAGAGTTGAACTCTCTTTCCTTTTCTGTGGAAGCTCACAAGTCAAATTCTTCTCCAAGAATTATCTGATTGACCGACCCCTTCCCCATAGCAACGGGGCTTATTTATAGAGGTTTCAGGGGTGAACGTGCCCCCTAAAAATGCTCCATAATGGGGGTTAACTTCCTCATTATGTGGGCGGCAATTGACCCAATAACGAGGGCAGTTATAACTGAGACGCGGGTTTCAACCCTCACATCTTGGTGCTGCAGTGATGCTGAGACGCGAGTTTTGACCCTCGCGCCTTGGTGCCGCAGTGATGTTGAGACGCGGGTTTCGACCCTCGCGCTTTGGTGCCGCAGTGATGCTGAGACGCGGGTTTCGACCCTCGCGTCTTTGTGCTGCAGTGATGGCTATAATTAGCCCTGCGTCTGGAGTTTGGACTTTGCTTTTTGATGACTTATCTTTAGTGATTTTTAGACAGCCTACAGTCATTTAGTCAGCAATTACTGGACAAGTGGTATCGATGGACTCAGGGGAACAAGTCAACTACCGATTACATTTCTAAGTTTGATGAATATTTGAATCGGTGTGAAGCAATCGAGTTAGAGTCTCCCGAACAAGCCCTATGTAGGTTTAGGTCCGGTCTTAGGGATGATTACCGCCAAAAGCTCATCGCTCGAGGCATCACGATTCTAGAGTAGACATATCAACTAGTCACTAACTTAGGTGAGTTTAGAAGATCCTATTTTCATTGAACTGATATTAGGGATAACTCTAAAACCACCACTACTAGGAAGACAAGCTTTAGCCAATCTTTTCCTACCCCGAGCAAACCTACCTCCAGTTTCTCTAGCGTCAAACCAGCAGGTCCTTCTGGTGCAAATTCAACCACCCCCAAGAGGAGAACGGTTAGTGAACCTAGAAAGATTAACCCACAGACCTAACGATATAGGTGTCAGGGTTCATAACCCTTACCAGCCAGTGCCCAAGTCAAATCAAAACCCTCTTCGTGATAGTTCCCATTGAAGTTATACAAGAAGAAGAGGATGAAGGAGAAGTGGTTGTACACCAACAAGATGATGACTCGGATGCCTCTGTCAAAGAGTATGAATTCAATAGGTGCATCAGAACTGTGAAAATGACGAACCTATATCCTAATATAAATCGAGCCCTATTAGGAGTGGTTAGGTGCACCTTAGCCCAACCTGAGCCACTCAATGACTGATGAAGGACTGCCATATTTTAAACCTGCACAAAAATTGAAAACAAAAACTGCAAGGTGATAGTGAATAATGGCAGTTGCATCAACGTCGTCGCATCAAAGTTAATCACCACCTTGGGGATGAGGCCGGTGAAGCATCCAAACCCCACAAGCTCACATGAATCGACATAAATGTTCAGGACAGATGTCAAATTCCTATCCAGTTTGTCACATACACAGATAATGTGTGGTGTGAAATACTCTCCATGAATGTCGGTCATATTATTTTGGGTCGACCATGGTTGTTCGACTTAGATGTGACCATATATGAATGTACCAACCAATGCTCGTTCGTCCATAACAGCAAAAAGGTGAAGCTAATGTCGAATCGACCGAAACCACCAACCCGAGAAAAACGGTTGACAAAGGTAAAGGAAAAGTGGACATTCTAACTCCTGGAAAGAAGAGTGATAAGGGCAAAGGTAAGATGGTAATGAATTTGATTAGTCACGATTAAATTGAAAAGAGATTGAATGATGGTTCTACTTGTTATGCACTCATGGCTCGAGAGGCTGAGCGAAAAATCGAGGTGCAGATCTCCTGGCACATTAAACCAATCCTGAAGGAGTTTTCTGAAATCCTCCCACAAGATCTGCCCGGTGAGTTGCCTTCCATGCGAGACATTCAACATGCTATTGACTTAGTCCCAGGAGCAACTTTATCAAACCTGCCCCACTACAGAATGAACCCTACGGAACATGTGGAGTTACAACGGCAGATAGAAAAGCTACTTGACAAGGGATTCATCAAAGAGAGTTTGAGCCCGTGTACAGTTCCCGCACTGTTGGGGCCAAAGAAGGATGGCACGTGGCGTATGTGTGTGGATAGCCGCACAATCAACAAGATCACTGTCAAGTACCGTTTCCCAATTTCCTGTCTTGATGATATGTTGGATCTGATGTCAGGTGCTACAATATTCTCCAAGATTGATTTTAAGAGTGGATACCACCAAATTAGAATCCAACCAGGGGATGAATGAAAAACCGCATTTAAAACTAAAGATGAGCTGTATGAATGGTTGGTTATGCCCTTTGGACTATCCAATGATCCTAGCACCTTCATGAGAGTGATGACTCAATTGTTTCGGCCATTTATCGGCAAATTCATAGTGGTCTACTTCGATGATATACTCATTTACAACCGAAGTCAGCAGCAACATGTGAGCTATCTGAGGCAAGTCCTCCGCACACTCAAAGCTGAGAAGTTTTATACAAACTGAAAAGTGCTTTTTGTACAGACAGGATTGTCTTATTAGGATTTGTGGTTTCATCCGAGGGAGTTTCCGCAGACCCTGAGAAGGTGAAAGCAATCACCGAGTGGCCACAACCCCGAACGATTAGGGAAGTCAGGAGTTTTCACGGGTTTGTCACTTTCTATCGTCGGTTCATAAAGAACATTTGTGCTATTATGGCACCTATAACCGACTGTCTGAAGAGCGAGGGGTTCCAGTGGACTCCTGACGCCACCAAAGCTTTTATAGAAATCAAGAGGATGATTGAAGCCCCTGTTGTGCGTCTCCCTAACTTTTCGAAGGCGTTTGAAATAACATGGACACATCAGGTCTAGCAATAGGTGGTGTGCTAAGTCAGAAGAACCATCCTGTTGCTTATTTTAGAGAAAAATTAAATGACGCCCTACAGCGATACTCCACATACGACGAAGAATTTAATGCGGTTGTACAGTACCTGTTACCACAGGAGTTCATGCTGTATTCGGATCATGAAGCACTGAAGTACCTCAATTTTTAGAAGAGGCTGAATGCAAAACACAACAAATGGGTGGAGTTCCTTCATGATTACACATTTATTCTCAAACACAAGGTAGGAGTTGAGAATAAGGTCGTTGATGAGCTCAGCTGGCGTGTTATAATTTTGATAATTATGAGTGCAAAAGTGATTGGGTTCGAGAAATTGAGGGAGGGGTATGACTCATGCCCCAACTTTGGGGAAATTTACGTCACGTTACGGGAGGCGTGTTATGATTTTGGTAGTTATGAGTGCAAAAGTGATTGGGTTCGAGAAATTGAGGGAGGAGTATGACTCATGCCCCGACTTTGGGGAAATTTACGTCACGTTACGAGACGGCTCCGTTCATGAAATAGATAGTTTTCTGCTACAAGACGATTATCTATTCAGATTCCGTAAGCTATGTATTCCACGTACGTCCCTCAAGGATTTTCTCTCTTGAGAAATACATGCTGGAGGTCTGGCTGAACATTTCGGTCAGAATAAGACAATTGAGATTGTTGAACACCGATTCTACTGATCGAGCTTGAAGAAGGATGTCACTAAGATCGTTGGCCAGTGTCGCACATGTCAACTGGCCAAGTAACAAAAGCAGATTACCGGACCTTACACCCCCCTCCCCGTGCCCAATTATTCTTAGCAAGACGTGAGTCTGAATTTCATACTAGGGTTGCCAAAAACTCAAAAAGACACGACTCCATCCTAGTAGCAGTTGACCGATTCTCAAAAATGGCTTACTTCATCCCGTGTACCAAAACCTCTGATGCGTCTCGAGTTATTGTCTTGTTCTTTGATAATGTCGTTAAGTTGCATAGGTTACCTAAAACTATGGTGTCCGATAGGGACATCAAGTTTGTTAGCTACTTCTGTAAACACTTTGACACAAGATGGGCACCAACTGAAGTTCTCAACAGCTTTTTATCCACAAACGGTTGGCCAAACCGAGGTAGTAAATAAGACTCTAGGAAATCTCCTTAGGTGTCTTGTTGAGGAAAATTTGAAAACTTGGGATCTCATTTTACCGATGGCCGAATTTGCATACAATGGTTCTGTCAATAGAACTACAGGTCTTAGTCCTTTTGAAATAGTAATTGGCTTTAAATCTTGACAGCCAGTTGATTTAATTCCCATAGCTCATCATTATTCTAGGGTATCAGACTCTGCATCAGCATTTGCATCTCATATACGTGCACAACATAAGGAGATCAGAGAGAAGATAATGAAAAATAATGTTGGTTATAAAGTTTCCACAGATTTACATTACAGATTAAGAACATTTAATATTAATGATTATGTGATGGTTTGCATGAGACCCGAGCGGTTTTTTTCGGAGACCGTGAAGAAATTACACGTGCGAAGCACAGGGCCATTCCAAATTCTCAAGAAAATCAATTCAAATGCTTATATGGTGGATCTCCTACCGGACTTTGGTATCTGTTGCACTTTTAATGTTGAGGACTTGGTTCCATATAGAGGTACCTTTGATACCACTTCTGATCCATTCGTGAACGAGCCTAGCCTATTCTTTCTGAGAGCCCCCAGTACCTCCACTTCCCCTAAATACCCTAATAGAAAACATAGATTCTATTTTAGATCATCAAATTGTTTCTACTAAAGACGGAGGGACGCGATGCTATCTCATTAAGTGAAAAGGAAGATCTGATTCAAAAATTCTTGGATTATCAAGGAAGACTACCAGCATCTTGATCCCAACCTGCTAGAGCGAGATATCAGATCCAGCAGCAGCTTCTCCCCACACACTCGACGGGGTCGAGGTCTTGCCACCCGGAGGGAATTGATGAGGATATCACGCAGCTTAGGGGGCGATTCGATCAAGTCTATTTTAGGAAGCGGCGTAATGCAGTTTTCTTATAAAGCCTATAAAAGGCCGTCTTGACTATTTCATATTGAATGATTAAAAATTTCCTAAAATATCCAGTTAAAATTCTTGAGTTTATTTGCTCTCGAGTTTTGAGTGAAAAGCACGCGTAAGGGTGAAAACCCAAATTCTATGCTGTTTTAAATTTAAAATTTTGGTTACGATTTGAAGGTGATTGCAATTCACGTGGATTTTACATCATATTGAGGTCTTCAATTGTTAGCATGGCATAATGCAGATTGATAGTGTGATGTTTTATCACAAAGAATGTATACAATGTACAATCTTCAATATAACTACATGCTCTTGAAGGTCTAAAGGTCTGCCTATTCTCAATTTAGAGATAACATGGAAAATTAGCTAAGAAACAATAAAAGATAAATTGTGCAATGTGTTTTCATTTACACATAGCATAATCATTAATAGCTTGCATTTGGTATGACATTATATGTCCAGATGTAGTTAGACAGTACCAAACCTTAACTGCTAACCCTTCACTTATATGAATCTAGTATGAGATAATTCAAAGTTCATATTCCAATAGAACTTACAATAGAAGGCAAGAAATGAGATCACATGACAGTCAAGTCAGAGATTTTAGCTCTTGTCAATTATTAAATGTGAATAAATGTTAAAACTAGTTGAACAAATTCAAAAATAATAAAGAAAGCAAATGGATAACGAAGCAAATGGATAAGTGCAAACCTGACAACTGGATGCTCAGTTATGATCTGGGCATCAGAAAGCTTGGCCGTTGCCCTCAAAAAATGAGCCAAAGGCTGTCCATATGTGTGTGGAAATGCATGAGCGATCACATGGGCACCAGCTGGATCTGCAGCAGTTGTTCTATCACCAAATTCTACCCTAACTGTTGTTGCCTGTTCATTGCATAAATAAACACTTGCTAATGTTATCTTGTAGAGAAAACAACTGAAAAAGGGCGAAACAGTGTCTTAGCTGAAGCAGAATCAAATACTAAATTTAGCAACAATGTTCATAGTGGTTTATATGCCGCAAAAGGAATGCAAAGATATATAAAATAATAAAAGAATCAAAACATAATCAGATGACATAAATGCCATAGATGCCAAACTGTGGGGCTAGTGCAGTTTCTCTTTTATTAGATACACGACACTAAATGCATAGGTCAAACAAAAATATACATATACATGTACAGAAGGGGCGAAATTGCCAATCAATACTGTAAGTGTACATATTGTGTGTCTTAGTCTTCTATAAAAGATTGAAACTTGCATAAGAAGATTAGTTGATTTCCCACATGCAACCAAACTGTAGATCATAAATGCTTGTCCCAAGAAGAGCAGTAAGCTGCTAAATAATAGCAATCGTGTCACCTGACAGGCTATAATAGATATTCATCAGAGAGGTTGTTGAAGAATGTGGTTAATTCTATACATAATTCAGTACACTCCATTAATTTATTAGGCATTATCCTATAAAAGCACAAAGTACCTTGGAAATAAAAGATCAGAGGAAAATAAAGAAAAAGTTCAACTGATGGTATACAGTCCCAATTTTGTAGTTTAAAAATCTTGCAGCTTTCCAAAACCTGTTGCAGTTCCAACACATTTCTGGCTATTCACTAATGCATTATAATAGTAATCAAAGTATTCAACTTAGTTGACATCTGTTTTAACTCGTATCCTCATCTTCTCTTGACATAAACATATCATAGATAGAAAAAGGAGAAACAGCATTCAGAAGGCCAGATGGCAGTGCCGGGCTGGGTGGAGCTTGAGAAAAAACTAAAGGTTTCAAGCCCGCTCCTATTAAAAAAAAAAAAAAAAAATCTGTACTTCAGGTTTAAATGGATTAGAGAAGAAAAAAGATTAATCCATTAAAAAGATACAGAAAACACTTTTTGTTTTTGAAAATTAGATGACCGAGGCAATTCAGCGATTTACCACAAAAATATATCTGCATTAGAAATAAGAAGCTAATAATCACTAAAAGCCATTAAATAAATGTAGTAGCATGACAATAGAATTTGAATGTCACTCTAATTCTAAATCCTTATGCAATTAAACAGAAGAAAAGGTAACAAATTAATCAACTAAATACACCCAAAAAAGAAAACTAAGAAAAGTATGAAGTATGAACTCCAAACTATGCAATTCGTTCCAATTAATTTTTTTTTCTTTCCTAGTCAAGCCATAAATTTCAGTGATCATTAAGAGTAGTAGAATTTCAAGGTCACTCTATTTCTAAATCCTATACTATTAGAAAATAACATAAGAAAAGATGACAGATTAATCAACTAAAAACACCAAAAACTATGAACTCTCAACCTATATTCTTTCCTAGTCATACACTATTTCAGTGATCCAAAGTAAATTTCAAATCAGCATCATGCTATAATTTACCGAACAGAAAACAAACAAAACCATTAATAGTTAGAAGTTAGAACATATAATATCATATCATAGTTACATCAAATCCTATCTCGACAGAAATTAGAGAAAATTGTCGCAACAGACTACCTATCAGGAACAAAAAGGGAAGCATAAAAGTTCAAAAGACTACAGCCTTTTTGGAAAATGGGCAACAAATCAATCTAGTACACAGCCAAATAACAATCTATGTGAGAGAAGAAGAAAAAACTCCTGTTTTTCAGGGTTTTATACCCTTTTTGAATGTTGGAATAGATATAGAGTCGTTAGTGGCTACTAGGATCAGTTCAAGATGACTGGTCGATTACTATTGAATGAACACAGTAGCCAACATCCTCTTTGTTCAATTCAAAAGTTGCCTAAAACAACATTGTGATGCTGAGTTCAATTCATTAAACAGACTTCTATGTTTAACAATACACTAGACATGGACAACAAATCAATCCACTGAACCCGGCCAAAAAAACTATGTATAGGAGAGAAAACTCCTGTTTTTCCAATATTCGATCATCTTGGTCCCGACATCAAGATCTCAAATAACCAACACATTGGGAAAATGGGTAACTAACAATCCATCAAATAAACCAAAAATTTACAAACAAAATAGAAATAGAACAGGCATCAGTCTCCATTGGTCCACAAGAAGAGTCAAAGCAGACAACACTACTAAAACACCAAAGAAACTGACAGATCTAATCAAAACAATGACCAAATCACAAGTTCCAACAGATCCATTACGTAACCAACGGTTCTCAACATACAAAAGAGATCTTTCTGCATCAAAACGAGATAAGAAAAATGGAGACCGTGAGGGGAAAAAGAGAGAGAGACCTGAAGGCATGGAGGGATCTCAGGTTGGTAGAGAGCTCTCTGCTTCTGGAGAGCTGAGAGCTCGCGGGGAACGCCGTAATCTGACTCCATCTCTCCTCCCACTTTCAGTCCTCTGCTCCAATGAGGCAAAAGGGAGTATTTATATGAAACTAAAATCACCGGGGCGGTTATCACAAACACCGAATCCAAGCGCTGGCCTGCAGGTGATAAAAGCGGCATTGATATTCAGAGATTTACGAGAGTGCCACCGTGAGAGGAATATGCCTGGGTTTTATCAGTCAGGTCATGATTGACCCGACCCGAATTAACTCGGACCCGGACATTTTGACGCGGAGCGAAGAGCGAATCCGAGAAAGTGGGGGTGGGGTTACGTGGCCCCCAAATAAAACAAGGAACAAATTTGTCCTCATCACTTTGAGTTTGACATAAAAAGATTTTTATGTGATTAATTTAGGAAATTAGATTTGGATAAGGGAGAATATTTTAATCTTACACTTGTCTGAACTAGAGTTGCCTCGAGCTAACCGTCCAATTGCAATCCCTTTATATTATCCTTTTTTTTTTTTTTTTAATTTGGAAAAATGTCTCTCTCCTTTCCCGCCGTTTGGGCTACGACAGCGAGAGCTGGGGGTAAAAAATTACAAATAACAGATGACGTAAGAGTTAAGTCTTTGCTCCCAAAAATACGGCGCAAAGTGCATAAAAACTTTATAAAAATTCAACTTTGCCCCTAAATTAACTATTGTTCAAATCACTTGTTCAAGGGTAAATTGCATCAAAAAAAAAACCCTCACCTTTGGAGGTAGTTTCATGAATATACCTTTGATTAATACTTTGATTTTTCCAACAGTTTCATGATTTCTAATTTTTGTTAGTGGACCGTTAGATTTTAGCCCCCAGTGACTTACACATGATCTAATATGGATTAAATTGACCCTGATCTCACATCAAATATATCTTGCTCTATAGGGCGTGTTTGTTTCGCCGCAAAACGCAAGTCGTAAAATTTCTTTTCCATTTTCCGTTGTTTGTTTCGCTGAAAAACAAGTTGCAAAATGCAACTCTTCTTTTCCCACTTGCAGTTGCTACAGTTAAATTTGTGGTCATGTAAATCTCACTTTTACACTCATATTTTCTCACTTGCAGTTGCTACAGTTAATTTTGTGGTCATGTAACTCTCACTTGTAGTAGACTTACAGTTCAAAACAGTTACTTGATAATCAATATATAATTTAATATTATTAAATAATTAATATTTTAAATAGTGTTCAATTTCTTATTTAATTATTTAATTATTTTATATTTTTAATCTTTAATATTTTATTGTTTTTAATATTGTTTTAATATTTAATATTTTACTAATTTAATATAATATTTTTATTTAATATTTTATTTAACTTTATTATTCTATTAGTACTTATTACATTTTTATTATTTTATTTAGAGTTAATATTTTATTAATATAACAATATTATACTTTAATATAAAATTACTATATATTTAATTATTTATTTTTTAATATAAAAATTACTTTATTAATATAATAATATATTTTATTATTATATTAATATTTTATTATGTTAATATTGTAATAATAATTCAGTATAATAATACTATAATGATAATTTATTATTAAATTATAATTATATTTTACTTTGTTAATTTTATATTTCTATAATATTACAATAATATTATAATAAAATTTATATTATAATAATTTTTAAGTATTTTTATATCATAACTATATTTTATTATTGTTGTAAGATTTTTTAATATTTATATTTTATTAGTATTCTTAAAATTTTATTAATGTTTTTTAGATTTTCTTAAAATTTTATATTATTTATTTAGTTAATATTTTAGTAATATTTTACTATTTATACTAATATTTTATTAATATTAATGTTATAAATAAAATATAAGATTATTAATTTTTTATCTCAAATTTATTAATACAATTTAATTTGCAATAGTAGATTTAATTTAATAGTATTTATAATATTTAAATCAATACTACAGTTAATTTTGTGGTTAACTTTCCACTTACACTTTTACATTACCAACCAAACACCGTAAAACACAATATACTTTACTATTTACACTTTCACTTTATCAACCAAACTCCGTAAAACACAATATACTTTTCCATTTACACTTCACTTTATCAACCAAACACCGTAAAACACAATATATTTTCTATGCTACAGTTCACTTTTTCTATTCTCATTTTACGACTTACAACTTGCGATGTTTTGTAACGAAACAAACAGGCCCTATATATCGCCTAAATGAAGCTAATTTTTTCTCTCTCTTCTTCATTTATTCTCTTCTTCCTTTCTCATGTCAAACGCATCTCTAATTCATAATCATCTCTTCTTTCTCTCCCCCATCAAACCCATCCCACAATCCTAAACTCACCTCTTCTATCTCTCTTCCATCAAACTCATCTCTAATTCACAATCATCTCTTGTTCCTCTCCCTCATCCATCAAACCCATCTGACGATCCCAGAACCAGCAACTTCTGCCTCTTTCCCATCAAATACATCTCTAATTCACAATCAAAGTATTAAAAAGCTCTATTAAAAAGGTTAAAAGAAATAAAAATTAATACAAACAAAGGATGGTCAAAAAAAGGTCAATATTCATAAAAAGTAAGGGTATTTTGGTTATTAGGATGACGACAATTAGCTCTGTTATGCACATGGTAGCAACTTGAATCAATTCAAAGTTAAGGGTATATTTATGAAACTACCCCCAAAGATGAGAGTATTTTAGTACAATTTACATCTTGTTCGATAAGAGTTGGCAAGAGCAAGGACGAAGGACCTAACTTTACTGACTCTTGTTACTAAACAAGACCAGAGATCTTTTGGCCAAATTTTAAAACTGAACTTATTGGTGACTCTGTCAGCAGAAGAGATCACACAGTTTTGAGAACTAAATTTATATCTTGGTTCTCAAAAATTAGGTTTGGAAGTTTTGTTTGAAAACTTTGTTTCTGAAATGAAAATGAAAAATGGTTTTGGTTCAAATGCTAATATACATATTTTCTATTATTTAGTTAGTGGAAAAGAAATTGCAATTAGAGGATATCATCATTAATATTTTTTGGGGAAATGTATCAAACCTTTGTTTCCTTGTGTTTTCACTTTTGAGATGGAACAACGATTTAAGAATTAGTTGATAGATGGTAGGTCCTCCAACTGGAAACAGTATATTTTAATCTCTCCCTCTCTTTCTTTTTTTTCTTGTATGTTAAACAACTCAGAGAATGGAGTTCAGACCCTGTTTCTATCAAATTTCTTTCCATCCCCCGCTGTTCCCTTGCCAAATGCGCCTTAGCTCAGAAGATACAAGCTCTTCTCTCGTCAGGGTCTGTAAGTTTGAGTATCATTATTGCAATATTATTATGTAATGACTCAGATATGAGATGTGTGGCCTAAAGACTAGATCGTGAAGACTAAATACTCACACATCCACTTTTTTTGCGTAATACAAGAGCCTAACTAAACCTTTGTGTACATAAACCCCTGTGTTTCATGAGCAAGGTGGATGTTACACTCCTCAGGAACATTCTCCTTAGTATAGCACACCTCATTTCCTTCCTTTCCTTGGCTAGCAAATTGATTGATAAACAGTAGTTTTCTCTTCCTCAAATATGATCTTTTCCTTCCTCCAACCATGGAAGCCTTTGTTGGACCCTATGGGGTGAATAAAGTCAAGGATAATTTAAAATTTAACACGCAGAATATATTCAAAACCGTAAGAACAGTCAGACTGATAGGATCACCCAGTCTGCTAGTAAGATAGCTTAGTCAGGTGGTAGAAACAACAGAGAATAGAAATGACTAATATAAGTATGCACAACAGATAAGCAATAATAAAAAATAATAGAAAGAACTCAACAATTTTAGGTTTGTTCAGGAAACTCTTCTACATCTACCACTTTGAGGTCTCCACTGTAAGATTTTCAAATCCGCTATAAAATTTCTTCCCGAAGTAAGGATTACAACTACCAAATCTCTACCTTGAGCTTGAATTTTTCAACCACCAAGATACTACCCGATCCTAGATTTCACACTACTTCTTCCTTGAGACCCAATAACTTAGATCACAACAAAGTTTGTTCTCTAATAATAATGAGAACTAAAAAATAAGCACAATGAACAAGGTAAAATAGATGTTACAAATAGAGATTCTAGGTATCAAATAGTTCTAATTATTATCAATAGTAAATTAGCATATGCATGTATCAGCTCAATAAATAAGGAAACAAGTAGAATCAAGATTCTCTGATAAATAGAGAATGAAATGAAGCTCAGAAAAACTCTTGAATTGGATGCTTGAAGCTCCTTTGAGATGAGATTTGTTGAAGAAAATTGAATGTAAGTGATTGGGTTCAACAACTCTCTCTACAGAGTAAAAGATCTGAAAGTTAAGGCTCTTGATGAAGAACAGTTTTTTTCACTATAAATTTTTTTTTTCTAAAAGTTCATTTCTCGCAGTGAATGCTTAACAGAGCTTTTATGGAGCAAGCAAACAAAGGAGAGAAGATTGGTCCGTTAGAGAGAGGGTTACAAATCTTCCCCTTGAAGCATTTAATGCTTCTGATCAGATATTGAGTGACTGGTCAAAATCTGAACATTAAATGCACCAGCAAAATGTTGCAAGAAGAAGGAAAGATTGGCCTGAAGTAGAGGATGAGGAAAGAGATATTTCTCTCTAAAATATATAGCTAATGGCCTCTCCCTTAGTTGTAGAGAAGTGACAACAAAAAAGTACTATCAACAGTTGACAACATAAAGGAAGGAGTGAGACATTTTGTCAACTTTGGGAAAAAACTATAGCTGCAATTTGTGTGAGGGTATAATCCACTTGCGAATAGATACAACTTAAAGTATGGTGGATAAAAGAAAGATACTCTTCATTGTTGGTCCGAAGGCCTTTCACCCTAGTTTTGATGATGACTAATTTATAAAGTTATGTTACTAATGAACTTGTGCTTATTAAATTTCAGATATTGATCAAGATCTTAGTTGGTGTTTTAACTTCAACAAAAGACTCGAAGTCAAGATTCGAAACTATCAGATGTTGATTCAAGAGCTCGCATTTAAGATCGCATCAAGTACTCGAGATGGAGTCAAGCTCATTTAGATCGTATTTTGGATCGAGTCGACTTGGAGAAGAAGATCAACAAGAAGACTTTGGCCTAAGTTTGTTTATTAGTTTAGATCTTGTGTAAGGATAGAATAGTATTGAATTGCTCAAGTTCACACACACAAGTTTATTTATCGCTTTCATGATAAATAGTTTCGGTTTAACCATTTCATTTTAAAAGTTTACGTTTACATGGTTTATATCTACATAAAATAAGTTTCATTGTTTAAATATGTGTTGGATTCTATTTACATATATTATAGCTTTATTATTTAGAAAAATTTATTTCTATGAGTTCATGTGTTTCGGTTTAACATGTGTACGGTTTTGGTTTCAAATTGTCAAGTATACATATATCGGTTTCATGAATAGATTTCATCAAAAGAAGTTTACATTGAATTTCATTCATATACATTGATGGTTCATATATGTTTAGAAAAACTTATTTTGATGTATCTAATTCATGTATTTAAGTTTTATTTTTATCAAAACTTATTTTGATATTTATTATCAAAAACAAGTATATATTATTTATTATGTGTATTGGATTTTGTCCATACACACTATGCTTCAAATGTGTTTCAATATCTTATTTTTATATTTATACAAGTTTATAAAAAATCGAATTTTCATTTCAATGTTTGGATTTTAGAAAATAAGGTTTTTGATTTTTTCCTATATTTCTTTATCGCAAAAATAGTTCAATTGTTTGTAATATGTGTTACTTTTTGATCATACATACTTATACTTCAAAGTAAAGTATTTATATGAACTTATTTTTGTGAAATTTATAAGAATTTATTGGAATTTTTATGGGTTTATGAAGTTGGTTTTTAAACACTAGAATTTGGCTTTTTGGGCTGCTTACGGTCGACCGACAGGTCGACTGCAGGCTAGCTTGATTGACCGATTGATCGACTGACGTGTACATGTGCACGAGCCCAACTAGGGGTCGATCGATCGTTTGACCAATTGGCTCAAGCCCACTTTCGGGCTTGGCTCGGTCAACCGAGCAGTCGACCGACCAAGAGAGTCTTACTCTCTGTTCTTGGGGCGGTCGACCGGGCGATCGACGAGCAATCTCAACGGTCAGATTTTCAACCGTTAGCGGTGGACCGACAGGCGACCGACAGTTCAATTTGAGCCTAACAACTAGTTTTTTGAGCTGTCTATAAAAGGGGGTTTTGGAGGCGGTTTTGGTTAAGTTTTTAATAAGTTTTCAATTGCCTACTTTCTGAAGAGTTTTTAAACAAATTTTTGGTGCAAAAATTCTATATCTTTATTTAGTTTCAAAGTTTTGAAAAATCAATAAAAAACAAGTTTTGGGACTCTAGTTTCTCGTTCTACATTTCTTATATCATTTCAAGCGTATTCCCAAATGTTTCTCTTTGTGTTTCTTTTTAAAATCTTTGTTCACTCACATACTTGATCTCTTCATTGTAAATCTACCCTATAGGATTGTTGTATTATGAGAGGTTTTGTTTGTGGTCTTTTGAGATCATCAAGTATTGTTTATGATCATTAGATCACCAAGTTGTAATCTCTTCTTTACTTTGTGCTTGGCTTTATGCCTACCCTCTTGTGTAGAGGTGTGAGAGAGTTAGAGTTGTATGCTCCCGATTATAAGTTGTAATTTCTCGGTGGAGGTCTCTTTGTAGAAGATCCTTAGTGGTAGTTGAAATCCTTCTGTGTGAAGGCGGGTACGTAGGGCGGTGGCTCGAACCTTAAAACATATTTTTGTGTTTGCGTTTGGATCTCTCTATCTCTCTACTCTTATATCTTTCATTGTTACTATTGCTCATATATATACATGCTTGATATTGTTTATGTGCTCACACTTGTGTTCAACAAGAGAACTATTGAAGCACCTCAACTCTTAATTTAAAGGAATCGTGAGGAGAAGTTCTAGAACCTTCACGGGAAATTCGGCTTCACTTGATTACACATTGTGAGTATTAGCATTTAGTTTTAATTCCGTATTTTTTGTCCTACATTAGCTCTACGCCTATTCACCCCTTTCTAGGTGTATCTTTCACCCATGTGGTACAAGATAGCGGTGACCACAAAATATACTTGGTGACTAGAATATAGAAGCAAGAACAATTTAAGATGTGCCACAGAAAAATATTTTTGTTTACAGTTTCTGGACAGAGGTGGTAAAAGCAGAAAGGGTGGTAGGATTATACAAAGATGGTAGAATGGAAATCCTACTATCAAAATGTACCAAGTAGAATTAGAATTGTGAAAACCTATTTATGCCAATAAATGAAGATAATAAAGATTACTTATTTGATTACTTACATGATATCTATTTTGTATGAAATTTGTAACTCAAATGTTCTATAACTTATTCTTTCTCTTCATAATTTGATGTGACTTGTAATAGCTTGATCTTGTGGAGTTTGATGTAATTTGCTCCAATAGCTCTTTAATTGTTAGCTTGATAAAGAAATTTGTGAAGCTTTTTATAATTTCTTCCATCCTCTATATGTATATAGATTTGGTTGCTCAAATTCATCCATCATCTAAAAATAGTTTTATCCTGAAATAAGATAACACGACTAATTCAACTTGTTAGTAACTTAATTTATAGGTTAATTACATCATCAAAATCATAAGAGTTACAATCTCTCCCTTTTTAATGATGACAACCCCTTTTTAATGATGACAACATGTAAATTTGATTGGAAAGACAATAGCATTGTCAATAGGAAATAATTTATTACCAGCTTTGAAGCCCCCTGTTTACCTGCCAAAGTGCCAAGAGTGGTTTGGCAGTAAACCTCCCCCCGTTAAATTCAATTCATGACAACATATGTTTCACAACTAGTGATATGGTTAATCTCACAAATATAACATGCACTTTTGTAGATGGGTAATCCTCATGATTCCCACATAGTATCCTAACTTATCAGTATGAGATAGTATCTATAATTATCAGTTGTGCTAACATGTGCATGCAACCATATATGCACATGTTTGTGACTAAAATATAAGCAAATTTTGTTCTTTGACATGTACAAAAAGATATGCAGATATAAAAATCAAGCTTGACATGTATCTAACCAATGCTGTTGTATCAATATGTTATCCAATCAAATCATTCAGCAGTAAAGTATACCAGTAAATCTCTCCCTTTGTCATTAGCAAAAATTAGGAGAAAGCATGAATGGATAATACAAATAGATATTGCATAATATAGCAAAACTTAGCAAGCATAAACCAATAAGCATACATTCATGAAGATGGAAACAGTAAACATAGCATGCATGGAGATAAAAATATAAAACAAAAAATTTAACTAACTTAGCAAGAGTATGAGATATAGTTATTACAGACCAAAAGATAGAAGGTAGAGAGCATGATTCAAAGAGATAGGATCAGAGAACAATGAACGTTTTCTTAGCAGAAGAACAAGTGAAAGGTCTCTTGCCCTTACCTAAAGTATCCTCTTGTGCTTCATCAGATCGAACATCAGAGCCATTATCAGAACCTTTAGTAAAAGAGATGTCCTCACTAGTGCTAGGCGAACTTACCTTCTTGGTGTACTGATGGCCCAATTTTTTGAAAAAATTCCTGAGATTCCATTTGATTTTTGATAAATCTTTCTTAACTGATCCCTTGAACGTGTTGAAGCTGTCCTTCAACCCAATGAGTTCCTACTTTAGTTAGTTGATATCCTTCTTTGGCATCTTAGCTCTACCACTAGGTTCTTCTTCAGAACCTGAGCTGACATTTTTGGCCTCCTTTTCTTCTATGTCAATCTTCTTCTTTTTACCTCTTGCAATTTGCCCATGATGATGCTTCTTTAACCTAGCATCTTTTTCCTCTTCAGTTTCTTCATTTGCAATTTTGTTGAAGTCATTCCTTGGAAGGAACATCCTGTTGATGGTAGAAGAACCAAAACTCTCCTTTCCAACAGAGGATGTCTCAGCGGTAAGATTAATTTCATAATGCATGAATATTTTTGTTAACAGACATGGGAATGCAAGTTGTTCACATGGCATAATCATATAATGTAACAGAAAATTTGCCAAATTGAACTCAGTTGCAGTGAACATGGCATATAGAAGTAGCATGCAATCCAATTTGATAATATGATAGTGTCCTCCTTGAGGCAAAAAATTGAATTGTACTATTTTAGCCAGAACGTGAGCTCCAGGGGTTAGACATTTGATAGGAAAAGAAGCATAAGGCTTAGAAACTTCACTAGCTCTTACTCCAAAGAGCATAATAAGAGCTTCTGATTTACTCCACTCAAGAGACTCAAAATGTCTTCCAAAAATTTTAGGGCCAGTTCAAGAAATACCCAGAATAGATACCAACTCTGCTTCTCCCAGAGAGATCATAGTTTCCTTAACTAGGGAGTATAAAGTGAGAGGATTCCTTTTAATCCTCAGATTGCATAGAACATTACCATCAGATTTGTACAGACATGAATTTTCTCACTGGTAAAGTCTTTAACATGCAAAAAATCAAAATACTTTTCTAATTGATAATCCGCAATAGAGTTAAAATCAACATACTTTTCCACAATACAATCCATTGTGGAATTCTAGCAGAAAATATTGACATTTTCCAGATCAGGAAGATTCTTTCTTCATTTGAGAGATCCTTTTCAAAATCATTTTTATTCTTTTTCTTTCCCCCATTTTTATCTCTATAATCTTCCTAAAAGCAAGTGTAAGAGGGTAAAGCTTTGAAAACAATTGTTACTTTGTGCTTCTTCCTCTTGATGGTCGTCATAAAGAGATGCATGTTCTTTTCATTGAGACCAGAAACGATCGGGCAATGCTGATACATTTTTATTTTAGAGGAGAAGAATTTGAGAATTTTTAGAAGGAAGATGAAAAGTTACGTTTTTTTTTTCTTCTAAATCATTGTGGGTAAAGGAAGTTATAACGCAGCGGTTTTGATGGGTGCTGTACGAAATGACTGAGAAGAGCAATAAAAAGGGTAGGTGTGATCCATAGTACTTTATGACTAGGAAAGGTGATCAAGTCAAATAAGTCAGATTGGAATGGTAGAATAAATTCTGATGGTAGGATCTGTTAGTAAAATGTCCGAAATCACAGTAACTTAAATAAAAAGTTAGGAATAAAAATCATTCTAGTGTGCAAATGCCCAAATTTCTACGAATATTGCAAAAGTGCTCGACAGACAAAGGTTCAATAAAAAATATCAGCAAGTTGATTGTGGGTGTCAATAAATTCTAATAGGATATCTCCATATTCAATATGATCATTTAGAAAATGATGTCTCACATCTATGTATTTAGTGCGAGAATATAAAACAGAATTCTTAGATAAGTTAATTGCACTAGTATTATCACATAATATACTAGTTGTATCAAATTGGACATCATAGTTTTGAAAATTTGCCTCATCCATAAAATTTGTACGCAACATACTCCGGCGGCAATATACTCCACCTCTGTTGTAAAAAGTGCAACACAATTTTATTTCTTACTAAACCAAGATATAAGGAAATGGCCAAGAAATTGACACATTCCACTTGTACTCTTTCTATCAGTTTTACTTTCTGCAAAATCCGTATCATTATATCTCAATAAATCAAAACGAGCATACTTAGGATAATATAAGTTAAAATCCAATGTACCTTTAATATATCTAATAATTCATTTTACAGCATACAAGTGAGATTCTTTCGGGAAAGTTTGAAAGCATGCATAAAGACAAACACTAAATTTGATATCTGATCTACTAGCAGTTAGATAGAAAAGACTACCAATCATACCTCTGCAGAGTCTTTCATCTATATTTTTATCATTAGCATCTTTATCAAGTTTGATAGAAGTACTCATTGGAATGGACATCTCTTTTGAGTTTTTCATCTTGAACTTCTTCACAAGTTCATGCGCATACTTCCTTGATTGATAAAGATTTCATCCTTTTCTTGCTTGATATGAAAACCAAGAAAAAAAAATTGAGTTTTTTTTATAAGACTCATTTCAAATTCTTATTACATTCTTGTAGAGAAATTTTCACACAGTTTCATTAGTAAAACAAAAAACAATATCATTAACATAAATCTCAACTAGCAAGATATCTTGGTCAACATATTTGATAAACAAAGTAGTCTAAATCTTCTCTTTAGAAAAATCATTTTCAATAAGAAATTTTGTCAATCTTTCATATCAAGCATGAGATGCTTATTTTAAACCATATAAAGCTTTTTTAATTTGAAAACAAGATCCGTAAAAATACAATCTTCAAACCTGAAGGTTACTTCACATAAACTTTGTCATTCAAAAATCTATTAAAAAAAGCACTTTTGATATCCATTTGAAATAATCAAAAAAATTTAAAACTTGTTTAGGCTAGAAGCATTCGTATTACTTCTAATCTAGCAACAGGAGCAAAAGTCTCATCAAAATTTATGCTCTCCTCTTGATTGTATTCTTGGGTAACAAATCTAATTTTGTTTCTAGTAGGAGTGCCACTTTTATCTAGTTTGTTATGAAAGACCCATTTGGTGCCAATGATAGAACAATTTTTGGGTCTTGATACAAGATCCCAAACATCATTTCTATTAAAATTATTCAATTCCTCTTGCATAGTTAAAAAACAAAACTCATGATTTAAAGACTCATTAATATTTCTAGGTTCAATATGAGATAGAAAGACTAAATGTGAACATTCATTTAGAGTTTGAGAATGAGTTTTTACCCCTCTTGATACATCACCTATAATCAAGTCAGTTGAATGATCTTTAAGTGTCTTCCAAGACTTAGGCTACTCTGAATAGGATGTATTTGTAGTTTCAATTTGATCTGAAGTCTCAGATTTCTGTTCATTAGAAGTTTGTTTACTGCTGGTAGGATCAGAATTCCTTCTAGTAGGATTGATTCTATCAGGGTCTCCAAAATCTGAAATGTTTGCATCTTCAATAATCTTTTAAATATGAGGGTATGTCTCATTAAAGCTTACATGCATGGATTCCTCAACATTTAATGAGTGTTTATTAAACACTCTAAAAGCTTTACTAAATAAAGAATAACTAAGAAATATATCTTCATCAGACTTGGAATCAAATTTAACCAAATTATTTTTTGTATTAAGAATAAAACATTTGCATTCAAAAACTTTGAAATATGATATATTTATAATTTTTCCAAAAAAAGTTCATAAGGAGTCTTTTTCAAAATAGGATGAATGCGATTTAATATATAACAAGCGGTGTTAACCACTTTACCAAAAATTATTTTGGCAAAACAAAAGCATTTAGAATGGTAAGTGCTATTGCTTGTAAAATTTTATTTTTTCTTTCAATAACACCATTTCGTTGTGATATTCTTGTGCCGAACACATGTGTATAATGCCATGATCAAGACAGAACTCAACAAAATTCTCATTTTTAAATTCACCTCCGTAATACGAGTTTTGATAATAGAAAAACCAATTTTCTTTTCCACCCTTTTTGCAAAATGTTTAAAGAGATTAAAAGCTTCACTTTTATGAGTCAAAAACAAAACCCGTGTAAACCGAAAAATCATCAACAATGACAAAAGCAAAATATTTACCATTCAAATTAGAGGTGCTCATAGGACCAAATAAGTCCATATGCAAGAGTTGCAAGGGTTTAGAAGTTGATACTTATTGAGTGAAAAGAACTTTTGACTTGCTTGTTCTTTTTATATTCATCACAAGATACCTCCTTGGGCTTCTCCAATGTGAGAAGTCCTCATACAAGCCATTTATTGGACAATTTTGATATAAGATCAAAATTAATATGTCAAAGTTTTTTGTGCCATAGTCAAAGATCATCTTCTAATGCGGTTGAGCACTTAACACTTTGGGTAGTTAAATTAATAATATCAATGGTATAAACATTTCATTTCTAAGTGCTTCAAATAAAAGATTTTCTTCACAATCAATGATAATGCATTTGCTAGGTCTAAAATGATATTCATGCCTTTATCATATAGTTGACTAATGCTAATAAGATTAGCTTTCAAACCATCTACTTGAAATACATTTTCAAGAGTAGGGAAAAAATGTCTTATCAGTAGTTTTAATACCAATGATTTTACCTTTACCATCATCTCCAAAAGTGACCGTGTCACCTTTACAACTTGATAAGGCTGCAAAAAAAATTTGGATCTCCCGTTATGTATCAACCACTATTAAGGTATCATTACATTCTACGCTGAGAAAAGTTGGAAACCTACAAGAGGATATACTTTTATGTACCTTATGTCTTTTGGGTCCTTGAATATTATTATTTTGTTTAGAAACTCATTTTAGATATGAAATAGCATGAAAATTTTTCTATACAAAACATGAAGTACTAACATGACTTCTATTCATACAATAAGTGCAAATCAGATTTGAAACATTGTTGTGATATGAATGAGTATGAAAATCATGATTTCTGTATGATCCTGCCAGTCTATTGTCAATAGGATGGTATCCTATCGAACCTGATCATGTTCTACCAGTGTGATTGTGCACATGAGCAGCACTAGAAGTAGAAGCAATATCAGTAAATATTTTTAAATGGATCTTTAAATCATCATTTTCAGTCTGAAGCTCTAGAATTTTAGCAAGCAATTTATTTTTTCTCTCAAAATATTTTCATAGATAGATGGGGAAGATATATGTTCATTTTTCAAAGTAATAAACTATTTTGAAAGTTTTTTGTAATCTCCAACAAGCTCAATGTAAGCATCTTCTATTTCTTCAGAACTGATGTAGTCATTGAATGTTACGTGTTCGTTGTCCGCCATAAAGCATACGTTGTTGGCCCGAAGGCCTATCACTCTAGTTTTGATGATGATTAACTCATGTAGTTATAGTACTAATGATCTTGTGTTTAATTAGTGACAGATTTATGATCAAGATCATAGTAGGTGCATAGTTTCAACAAAGGATTTAAAGTCTAGTTTTGAAGCTAGCACGGTTTGATCCAAGAGCCATTGGATCGTGTTTGGGCCAAGTCAAGAAGATGAGAAGGCTTCAAGTGAAGACTTCAAGAAGATGAAGACTTGTGTCTAGGTTTGTTTTATAAGATTTTATTTTTAGATAAAATGTAAAGGATAGAGTAGTTGGTGGATTGCTCAAGTATCATATTACACACACACTCTTGATAGTTTTGTTTTTACAAAAGATTTTCTATTTTAGAAAACACATGTTTGGATTTTGGTTTTTATGTTTACATATCTTTTATCCAAAACCATGTTTAGAGCTTAATGTCAAAAACATAGATATTTCACCATGTTTGTGTAGTGGATCATATCCATACACCATATGCTTTCAAAGTCGTTTAAATATCTTATTTTTGTATTTGGAGATGTTTTGGAAAAACATGTTTTAGAAAAACCATTTTTGGAAAATACTGTTTTCATTTGAGCCAATTTTTCCATATTACAAAAATAGTCCAAATCATTTATAACATGCCTTGATTTTGTGCAAGCATGTTTGTTTATCAAAGTATTTTGGTAAAACTATTTTTGTAGATTTTTCAGTATTTTATGGGATTTTATTTTAATCAAAAAGACCAAGTTTTAAATCCCTTATTGTTTTGTCCTGGCTGTAGCCGGTCGACCGGCCCGGTCGACCGACGTGCACGCCAGTTTTGCAGGATGGCCGGCCGACTGACCCGGTCGACCATCCAGAGAGCTCTGCTCTCTGGAAAGGCCCCGGCCGACCGAGCGGTCGACCGGATAGAGAGACTTGCTCTCTGTATCCTAGCTCGGTCGACCGACTGGTCGACCGATGGCTCAAACGGTCTGAAATATGACCGTCGGCCGGTCGGCAGGACGGTCGACCGACAGGCCTGACAGACCCCAACGGCTAATTTTTCTGAGCCTATAAATTTGGGGGTTTGGGCATTGTTTTTCTCTAAGATTTCTAGTGGGTTTTTAAGCCAGTTTTTCCTACTTCATTAGAAGAGTTTTTCCCACTAAATTGAGAGCTAATACTTTCAATCAAAAGGGGAGTTTTTATCAAGAGTGTTAAAAGAGATTCTTTGAGTTTTCCTTCACCATCTCTTCCTTATTTTTCTCATAAACACTTGAGCAACCCATTGAGCTATTCATTCTATAGGAGTGTTTTTGTGAGAGGATTTTAGGTGATCAAGAGTTGTGATCACCAAAGTTCATCTTTGTTCTTTGAGGAGGCGGACGTGTGTGTTCGCATTGTTTCGGGTCCTAGTGAGGACTCGGTGTTTCAGGTCGGGTGCGAACTTCTTGTTTGAGGTGCGGCCTCGGCGAGCCGGTGGGCTTGCGTGTGTACGGACTAGGGAGTCCGAGAGCTTATAGGTGTTGCGGCACCAAGGAGTGATCCATTGGGATTAAGCATAGTGGAAATCCTTCGCGTGTCGAAGGCGGGGATGTAGAGCAAGTGTGCTCGAACCTCGAAACAAATCCCTTGTGTTTGTGATTGCTCACTCTCTCTTTGTCTCCTTTGTTTATATCTTGCATTCCTTTATTGTGTCTATCTTTATATGCATGATATACTTGTGTGCTTAATTGATATATTGCTTGGGTTTGTTTGCTAACACTTGTATTCAACCAAGAGAGCCAACGCGGCACCTCAACCCTTATCTAGGAGAATCTAGAGGAGTTTGTCCAGAGCCCTTCACGAGAAATTCGGCAACACTCTTGTATTATACGTGGTGTTTAGTGTAAGAGTTTAGTTTAGGTCATAATAGTTTTTACTTCCGCATTATTTGGCATTAAGTGACCATTAGATTAGCCATCACCTATTCACCCCCTCTCTAGGTGAACCTACAATTGGTATCAGAGCCAAGTGCTCTGAATTTGGGTCTTACAACCTAGAATTAAAGATCCTCATTTTTAGGCTAATCACGTATTTTGTACACACACCATGGATTTTATGTCACCACCCATGTTTGACATTCTTAACATCCAAATTTGGAAGGTTAAGATGCCTTTGTACCTCAAGGCCCTAGGCATTCATATTTATCTTACTACCACTAATGATTCATATATTAACGATAGCAAGTATATTGAGGCTAACTCAAAAGCCCTACATGCTTTAAGATCTACCCTAAATGATGTTTATTTATCTAGGGTTACTAATGTTGATTCGGCTTTTATAGCATGGAACATCATCACCTCCCTCGGCGAAAAGGATCTATATTATGCGGGGAGCGATTCGGACGTTGGAAGCAACACCTCCAACTTGTGCTATATGGTCCAAGGGGATAACCCCCTTGAGGTAACTACCGAATCTGAGGTAGAAGATGATAACATGTCATATGATGAGCTCACTTCATTTTGTCAATTACTTCTTGAGAAATATGACATGATTAAGAAAGATAAAAAAAATTTGAAAAAGAAACTTGATTGCATGCATATAGAACATGATTCATTTAGAAGTAACATTGCATGCTTAGAAAAAGAAAATAAAGATTTGAAAAATGAGAATGTTTCCTTGTTCTCAAATTGAATGATTTATGTGAAGGAAACACTAGTTTGAAAAATGAAATTATCTTGGTGGAGAAACAAAAGGAAATTGCTTTTCAAGAAAACACTACTTTAAAGAGAAAATTTTTTGAAAAAGAAAAGAAAAAGAAAATGTTTCTAAAAAGAAGAAAAATAGTTTTATATCTCACCATGCTTTACATGCCACCATTGATAATAGTGAGATTAAAGTTTTGAAAAATAAAATGGCTTATTTGAGCTCAACTTTGAGCTCTTGTGCATTTAACCACACTAGATTGGAGTCTATGTTTTTAAAGAAACAAGCTCCACATTCTCATGCACATCATCATCATGCATATGCTTATGTTGCACGTCATAATCACACCCGCACACATAAGCATCCTAAGGTGTACACTTGTACACATTGTGGCCGCAATGGCCATTTAGCAAAATTTTGTTTTGACAAGTTGGATCATATTAATTTTGCTAATAAAAATGTTTGGGTGCCTTACAAAGCTAACCCCCAAGGACCCAAAAGAAAATGGGTACCAAGTCCCCACCTTGTGTTTTTGATATAGACGAGGGCTCTCACACGACGTGAGAGGAATGGTGCCTTGGTGGTGGTTGCATGGACTACAAGGACATACATTTGATGCACCGCTATGAAGGAGTTTTGGTGGGACAACCACCATGTTTGGAGATTTGGAGTAGTTCCTTGGTTTGTAACTATTTCTAAACTCCTAATTTATTTTACATGCTTATTTCATATGTGATATTTTTAGCATGTTCATGTTTTATGCTTCATGTGGTAAATACTAGTTTAAATGTAGTTTTTATCAAAACTTGTGTTTTTACATGTACAAATAGTGAGAACAAATTGATTCGTATATGTTTGCACTTCATGCTCATTTGTACCCACTATATGTACATATATAGGCTAGTTTTGATGATTTCCTCATTTACACTTGTTTTGCCTATTTTAATGTTTTACTTCATGTATATGCATTTTTATTCAAATCTAATAAATATACATGTATATCCTTTTTGAGTCTCTTGCCTTCATGCAAACACTCTTGATAAACGTGCACGCCAGTTCTGCAGGATGGCCGGCCGACCGACCCGGTAGACCGTCCAGAGAGCTCTGCTCTCTGAAAAGGCCCCGGCCGACCGAGCGGTCGACCGGACAGAGAGACTTGCTCTCTGTATCCTGGCTCGGTCGACCGACCGGTCGACCGATGGCTCAAACGGTATGAAATATGACCGTTGACCGGTCGGCCGGACGGTCGACCGACAGGCCTGACAGACCCCAACGGCTAGTTTTTCTGAGCCTATAAATTTGGGGGTTTGGGCATTGTTTTTTTCTAAGATTTCTAGTGGGTTTTTAAGCCAGTTTTTCCTACTTCATTAAAAGAGTTTTTCCCACTAAATTGAGAGCTAATACTTCCAATCAAAAGGCGAGTTTTTATCAAGAGTGTTAAAAGAGATTCTTTGAGTTTTCCTCTACCATCTCTTCCTTATTTTTCTCACAAACACTTGAGCAACCCATTGAGCTATTCATTCTATAGGAGTGTTTTTGTGAGAGGATTTTAGGTGATCAAGAGTTGTGATCACCAAAGTTCATCTTTGTTCTTTGAGGAGGCGGACGTGTGTTCGCATTGTTTCGGGTCCTAGTGAGGACTCGGTGTTTCGGGTCGGGTGCGAACTTCTTGTTTGAGGTGCGGCCTCGGCGAGCCGGTGGGCTTGCGTGTGTACGGACTAGGGAGTCCGAGAGCTTGTAGGTGTTGCGGCACCGAGGAGTGATCCATTGGGATCAAGCATAGTGGAAATCCTTCGTGTGTCGAAGGCGGGGATGTAGAGCAAGTGTGCTCGAACCTCAAAACAAATCTCTTGTGTTTGCGATTGCTCACTCTCTCTTTGTCTCCTTTGTTTATATCTTGCATTCCTTTATTGTGTCTATCTTTATATGCATGATATACTTGTGTGCTTAATAGATATATTGCTTGGGTTTGTTTGCTAACACTTGTATTCACCAGAGAGCTAACGCGGCACCTCAACCCTTATCTAGGGGAATCTAGAGGAGTTTGTCCAGAGTCCTTCACGGGAAATTCGGCAACACTCTTGTGTTATGCGTGGTGTTTAGTGTAAGAGTTTAGTTTAGGTCATAATAGTTTTTACTTCCGCATTATTTGGCATTAAGTGACCATTAGATTAGCCATCACCTATTCACCCCCCCTCTAGGTGAACCTACATACGTTTCCATTTGAGATGCTCAAATTTGCTTCATCTTTTTCTTCATTTTCGGAATCACTTAGTTCTGATGCATCTCATCCAACATATACGGCTTTCTTCTTCTTGAAGAACTTTCTCGCCTTCTTTCAAGTTGGGACAATCCTTTTTGATGTGATCAGTTTATTGCACTCATAGCAATTTATAGAACCATTCTCATCTTTTCTCCTATTTGATTTTTGAAAATTTCTCCTTTTATTGATTTTCTTCCTCATCATTTTGTTGGCCTTTTTTATGACATAAGCAAGATTATAATCTTCATTTGTGCTTCCTTCACTTGCAGACTCATCTTATCTTTCTTTGAGAGCTCCACTTTTCTTTTTTACCTGTGTGGCATCATCTTGCTCTCTCTGTTTTTTTTTAAAATTCATCTTAATTTCCGCATTTTCAAAATCTCCATTAATTCTTGAAAAGGAAGAGTGTTGATGTCTTTGTAAATCTCAAGGGGATTGATGATAATATTGTATTCCATGGGTAGATATTTCAACACTTTATTGTTCATTACAAAGCAATAATGACTTTTTCAAGAGACTGGAGATTATTGGTGATGCTTTTGCACATATTAAGAAATTCATCAATAGACTCGTTAGGCAATAATCGTATAGATTCAAATTTTTGAGTAAGCACATTTATTTTGCTATTATTTCATTTATTCCCTCATGAGTGACTTCAAGATAATTCTACATTTCTTTACACATGTAATATTCATAACTTTATGATACTCATTACAAGACAAACCATTGATAATGCAACTAATAGCCTTGAAATTTAAGTTAGAAAAAGAAAAATCTTTCTCATCCTATTCGGACCGAGATTTAGAAACCTTCTTACCATCACTCTATGGTAGGGGAGGTGTACCATCATCAATGATGCCCTAAATTTTCAATCAATAGACTGAATATGAATTCTCCTGCATGCTTTCTAATATGCATAATTAGTACCATTAAATAGTGAAAGTCCATTATTGGATCTCCCCTCGGGTAAAATAATGTCACTAATGGAAGCCATAAGTTGGCCTTTAGGATTTAAAGCTTAATATAGGAATACCAATAATCTGATACCAATTGTTGAACCCTAGAGAGGGTACATAGGGTCAAGAGTAATTTAAAATTTAATACACAATATATATATATCAAAACTATAAAGACAGGTGGTAGGATCACCTAGTCTGCCGGTAGGATAGCTCAGTCAGGTGGTAAAAACAATAGAGAACAGAAATGAGCAATATAAGTATGCACAACAAATAAGCAACAATAAAAAATAATAGGAAGAACTCAATAATTTTATGAAGGTTTGGGAACTCTCCTACATCCACTGCCTAGAGGTCTCCACTCTAGGATTTCCGAATTCACTATAAAACTTCTTCTCGAAACAAGAATTATAATCACCAACTCTCTACCTTGGGCTTGAATTTTTCAACCACCAAGATACTATCTGATCTTGGATTTCACACTACTTCTTTGAGGCACAAATAGCTTAGATCACAATAAAGTTTGTTATCTAATAATAATGAGAACTAAAAAATAAGCACAATGAACAAGATAAAATAGATGTTACAAATGAAGACTCTATGTAATCAAATAGTTCTAATTATTATCAACAGTAAATTAGCATATCATATATCAGCTCAATAATCAAGAGAGTGTATGAAAATAAGGAAACAGTAGAATCAAAATTCTCTAATTAATGGAGAACGAAATGAAGCTCAGAAAAACTCTTGAATTGAATGCTTGAAGCTCCTTTGAGATGAGATTTGTTGAAGAGAAATTGAATGTAATTGATTGGCTTCAGCAACTCTTTCTATATAGTAAAAGATCTGAAAGTTAAGACTGTTGGCCCAAAGGCCTATCACCCTAGTTTTGATGATGATCAACTCATGAAGTTATGATTACTAATGATCTTGTGTTTAATTAGTGACAGATTCATTATCAAGATCTTAGTAGGTGCATAGCTCAACAAAGGATTAAATGTCAAGATTTGGAGCTAGCACGGGGTGATCCAAGGAGCTTTGGATCAAGCTTGGACCAAGTCAAGAAGATGAGAAGCCTTCAAGTGAAGACTTCAAGAAGATGAAGACTTGTGTCTAGGTATAAGATTTTGTTTTTGTTTTAGTTAAAATGTAAAGGATAGATAGTTGGTGGATTGCTCAAGTTCATATCACACACACACTCTTGAGATTTAATTGTCTTTTCATAAAAGAATTTTTAGTTAGAAAAGACTCTTTCTTTTTGGTAAAAGATTTTTCATTGGACAAAATACATGTCTTGGTTTTTGATGTTACCTATATACATATCCTTCAAAACCAAGTTTAGAGCCTTATGTCAAAAACTAGATATTCATCTTATTTGTGTAGTGGATCATATCCATACACACTATGCTTTAAAAGTATATCTTGTTTTTGTATTTGATGAGATTTTCCTTATGACAAAATATCTACTTTGAGTTTTGGTAATTTCTTATATACATATCCTTTAACCAAAACAAGTTTAGTGCTTTATGTCAAAAACTAGATATTTCATCTTGATTGTGTGGTGGATCATATCCATACACACTTTGCTTTATAAGTTCAAAATATCTTGTTTTTGTATTTTGTGAAGTTATGGAAAAACAAGTTTTAGAAAAACATATTTTTAGAAAAACAGTTTTTATTTTGATTGAAACTATTTTTCTGGATTTACTGTGAATTTCTGGGATTTTATTAAGCCAAAGACCAATCCTTAATCCCTATTTTCTGGTTCTGCCAGTTCTGATTTTTCAGAACTGACAGAGGCCGGTCGACCGGGTCGGTCGACCGGACGTGCACGACGTGCACGCCAGTGTGCACTGGAGATCGGTCGACCAAGCCGGTCGACCGCTTCAGAGAGCTTTGCTCTCGGGAATTATCGGTCGACCGGGCCGGTCGACCGACAGAGAGTTAACTCTCTTCTCCAGTTGCGCGGTCGACCGGGCCGGTCGACCGGAGGCTGCAACGGTCGGATTTTTGACCGTTGCCGGTCGACCGGAAGCTCTGACAGAGCCCAACGGTCAGATTTTTCTGGCCTCTATAAAAGGGGGTTTGTCATTGTTTGAAGCCAAGATTTTAGGAGAGCTTTTGTCCAGATTTTCCCATTCCTTTCAGAAAGTTTTCTCCACAAAATTTGTGTGCAAATACTTCCAATCAAAAGGGAAGATTCATCAAGAGAGTGTAAAAGTGATTTCTTGTGTTTTTCACCATAATTCTTTTCCTTGCTTTCTCACAATCACTTGAGCTATCCATTGTCTATTATCCATAGGATTGTGTTGTGAGAGTTTGTAATTGGTGATCAAAGTGTTGTAGATCACCAAAGTTTTCATCTTTGTTCTTTTGAGGAGACGGGCAAGTGTGCTCGTGGTTGTTTAAGGGTTCGGGTGCGAACTCTTGTAGCTAGAGGTGCGGCCTCGACGAGCCGGTGGGCTTGTGGTGTGTAAGGGACTTTGGGAGTCCGAGGGCTTGTAGGTGTTGCGGCACCAAGGAGAGATCCGTTGGATCGTGCATAGTGGAAATCCTTCGTGTGTCGAAGGCGGGGATGTAGAGCAAGTGTGCTCGAACCTCGAAACAAACCCTTTGTGTTTGCGATTGCTCACTCTTGCTCTCTTACTCTTTTTGTCTCACTTATATCTTGCATTACTTTATAGTCTTTATCTCTTATATGCATGATATACCTTTGTGCTCATAATTGCTATACTTGTTTGGGATTGTTATTAACACTAGTATTCAACCAAGAGAGCCAACGCGGCACCTCAACCCATTCAAGGGGAATCTAGAGGAGCTTGTCCAGAGCCTCGAAAGGGGAATTCGGCAACACTCTTGTGTTATACATAAGTGTTTAATTAAAAGAAGTTTAATTTGGTCATAATAGATTTAATTCCGCATTATTTGTTCATAAGTGACCATTAGATTAGCCATCACCTATTCACCCCCCCTCTAGGTGATCTTACAATTGGTATCAGAGCCAAGTGCTCTTGATATTGGGTCTAACAACCTAGAGTTAAAGATCCTCTTTTAGGCTAATCACAATATTTTGTACACACACCATGGACTTCATGTCACCACCCACCTTTGACACTCTTAACATCCAAATTTGGAAGGTTAAGATGTCTTTGTTCCTCAAAGGACTTGGCCTTAGTGTATATCTTGCCACAACTAATAAAGAATATTGCTTAAATGGTAAGAACATTGAGGCTAATGCAAAAGCCCTTCATGCTATTAAGTCAACCCTAAATGATGATTATTTATCTAGGGTTTCTAATGTTGAATCGGCTTTTGTAGCTTGGAACACCATCACCTCCCTTGGCGAAAAGGATCTATACTATGCGGGGAGCGATTCGGACGTTGGAAGCGACATCTCCAACGTATGCTATATGGTCCAAGGGGATAACCCCCTTGAGGTAAACACCGAATCCGAGGATGAGGATGTTAATATGTCATATGATGAGCTTAATACATTTTGCCAATTATTGCTTGAGAAATATGACATGATTAAAAAGAATAATAAAAATTTGAAAAAGGAAATTGCTTGCATGCATAAGGAACATGACTCATATAGAAATAACATTGCATGCTTAGAATTAGAAAATAATAATTTAAAAAAGGATTTTGATTGCATGCTTAAAGAAAATAATTCTTTTAAATCTAAGATTGCATGTTTAGAAAAGGAAAATAAAGATTTGAAAAATGAGAATGTTTCCTTGCTTACAAAATTGAATGATTTATGTGAAGGGAACACTATTTTGAAAAATAAGATTGATTTGGTGGAAAAACAAAAAGAAGTTGTTTTTCAAGAAAATAAATCTTTAAAAAGAAAAATTTGTGAAAAAGAAAAGGAAAATGTTTGTAAAAAGAAAAAGAAAATTGTTCATATATCTCATCATGCTTCTCATGCACACATTGATCAAAATGAGATTAAAAATTTGAAAAATAAAATTGATAATTTGAGCTCTAATTTGAGCTCATGTGCATTCAATCATACTAGATTGGAATCCTTGTTTCAAAAGAAACAAGTTCCTCATACTCATGCACATTCACATCATGCATATGCTTATGATGCACATCATGCTCACACTCTCACTCATAAGTATGCTAAGGTGTACACATGTACACATTGTGGCCGCAAAGGCCATTTAGCAAAATTTTGTTATGAAAGGTTAAATGTTCTTATTTTTGATAAAAATAAAAATGTTTGGGTTCCTTACAAGACTAACCCCATAGGACCCAAGAAAATATGGGTACCAAAATCCCTACCTTGTGTATTTGATGTAGGTGAGGAATCTCTCAAAACGTGAGAGATTTGGTGCCTTGATGGTGGGTGCATTTGAACTAAAATGACACATACTTGGAGCACCGCTATCAAGAATTTTGGTGGGTCAACCACCATGCTAGGAGCTTTGAAGTTGGTAACGATTTCTAAACTCCTATTTCATTTATGCACATGCTTTTAATTTCATGTAGCATGTTCATATTTATTTTTGGTGCTTCATGTGGTATTTACATGCTAAATGTAGAATGTGTCAAAACTTGCATTTATACATATATGAATAGTGAACTACAATTGACTCATATATATTTGAACTTCATGCTCATTTGTATCCACTATATGCATGTGTATAGGCTAGTTTTGATTATTCGGTCATTTATACTTGTTATGCCTATCTTTGATCTTACTTCATGTATATGTGTGTTAATTCAAATCTAATAAATGTACATGTATACCCCTTGAGTCATTTCCCTTCATGCAATATATATTGGACTCTTTTCATATTTGGGATATGTATGCATATTGTTAGAATTGGATAAATCATACATATACCATGAAGATTAGTATTTTAAATAAATAATAATAAAAAATGATTTTTCATGTTTTTGATTTGTACAACAATGTGATTTATGATCTTTTTGAGCTTGAATGACTATTTTCATAAAAATGCTATTTACATGATCTTTGAACACTCATCTTTATGATACAAAAATTTTGAGCTTTATAGACCATGAGTGATTAAATCTTTATGTATTTAGCAATGCTTTATGAAAAATATATGATTTGTTTTAAGATGAAAAATAGATTTTCATGAGATTCATGCTTCACTTTCTATTTTCATGAAAATACCATTTACATAACCTTTGAACACTCATCTTTATAATAAAAAAAATAATAATTTTGAGCTTTATGGACTATGAGTGCTTAAACTTGTATGTATTTAGTATAATTCATGAATAACATATGATTTCATGTTTTTGAAGGATCTTTAACTAGTTTTTCAAAATTATTTATAACTAGTTATTTATTCTTCATTTTGGTAGTGCTTAAATATAACTATCTTTAAACCTACCAATTTTTGGTTATGAGTATATACATGATTTACAGTGTTAATTTTATAATTGGTATATTACTCACATTTTGGTTCCTATATATGTATGCCCTAATTTTCAAATTGGTCTTATCTATTCACATACATATATATGATTTTCTTGTGCCTGCTTTACAATTGATTTACATTCTTAAAAGCACAAAAAGTTTATGCTAAGTTCACACCTTATATTAGCTATGCATAAGCTTATGAAAAATAAAAGGATTTTATTTTAGATCTTTCATTTGGTATCAATAGGCCTCAACTTCAAATTTGTTATATGATTACAATTGATATCAATATGTTTGAAACAAAAAATTTTTTTGCAATGATAACTTGATATCACACATCTTCAAGTGCTATTTTCTATTGGTATCAAAATTACAAATTATAATTGGTTCAAAATTTGTTTTATTGGGAAAAGTTCAAATTTTGTTTTGATAAAGAAAAATTAAAAATGTTTTGTTTTGTATTTCCTATATGCAAGGAGAGCTTAACATCTCTCTTACATATAGATTCATGTTGAGTATATTATAAATTGAGGAGCTTAACATCTCTTCTTTATATGATATACGTGTGTAGGGGGAGCTTCACATCTCCTTCTATGCATTACATAGTTGTATTGTGTGAATTAGGGCTTCACATCCCTCTTTCATGCAATGCACATTGTAGGGAAGCTAACTTAACGTCTTCCTCTTCATGAATGTATATCGCATATAAATCTTTATTGGTTGATTTGTATACCCCTCCTTATTTCTTTGTTTTTGACAAAAGGGGGAGAAAATTTTTTTTTGATTTGATTTTACTTTGAACCCTTTGTTGATGATTGACAAAAAGGGGGAGAAGTATTTGAGTATATATGCATGTTTTCTTTACTTAAGGGGGAGAAGTATTTGTCTTCCTGTTAGTTATGCATATATGTTTTTTTTTGTATTGCAATAGGAGAAAAAGATTTTGATTTATGCTTGTTGCATGTTTTATTTCCATACTTGCATACATAGTTATGTGCCTCATTGCCATATTTATTATTTGTGTTATGCATGAGTTAAGGGGGAGCTTCTTTGAAGCTTTACTTTAATCCATGCATATATAACTTCATGAGTTTTGTCATCATCAAAAGGGGGAGATTGTTGGCCAAAGGCCTATCACCCTAGTTTTGATGATGATCAACTCATGAAGTTATGATTACTAATGATCTTGTGTTTAATTAGCGACAGATTCATTATCAAGATCTTAGTAGGTGCATAGCTCAACAAAGGATTAAATGTCAATTTTGAGCTAGTACGGGTGATCCAAGGAGCTTTGGATCAAGCTTGGACCAAGTCAAGAAGATGAGAAGCCTTCAAGTGAAGACTTCAAGAAGATGAAGACTTGTGTCTAGGTATAAGATTTTGTTTTTGTTTTAGTTAAAATGTAAAGGATAGATAGTTGGTGGATTGCTCAAGTTCATATCACACACACACTCTTGAGATTTAATTGTCTTTTCATAAAAGAATTTTAGTTAGAAAAGACTCTTTCTTTTGGTAAAAAGATTTTTCATTGGACAAATACATGTCTTGGTTTTTGATGTTACCTATATACATATCCTTCAAAACCAAGTTTAGAGCCTTATGTCAAAAACTAGATATTCATCTTATTTGTGTAGTGGATCATATCCATACACACTATGCTTTAAAAGTATATCTTGTTTTTGTATTTGATGAGATTTTCCTTATGACAAAATATCTACTTTGAGTTTTGGTAATTTCTTATATACATATCCTTTAACCAAAACAAGTTTAGTGCTTTATGTCAAAAACTAGATATTTCATCTTGATTGTGTGGTGGATCATATCCATACACACTTTGCTTATAAGTTCAAAATATCTTGTTTTGTATTTTGTGAAGTTATGGAAAAACAAGTTTTAGAAAAACATATTTTTAGAAAAACAGTTTTTTATTTTGATTGAAACTATTTTTCTGGATTTACTGTGAATTTCTGGGATTTTATTAAGCCAAAGACCAATCCTTAATCCCTATTTTCTGGTTCTGCCAGTTCTGATTTTTCAGAACTGACAGAGGCCGGTCGACCGGGTCGGTCGACCGGACGTGCACGACGTGCACGCCAGTGTGCACTGGAGATCGGTCGACCAAGCCGGTCGACCGCTTCAGAGAGCTTTGCTCTCGGGAATTATCGGTCGACCGGGCCCGGTCGACCGACAGAGAGTTAACTCTCTTCTCCAGTTGCGCGGTCGACCGGGCGGTCGACCGGAGGCTGCAACGGTCGGATTTTTGACCGTTGCCGGTCGACCGGAAGCTCTGACAAGCCCAACGGTCAGATTTTTCTGGCCTCTATAAAAGGGGGTTTTGTCATTGTTTGAAGCCAAGATTTTAGGAGAGCTTTTGTCCAGATTTTCCCATTCCTTTCAGAAAGTTTTCTCCACAAAATTTGTGTGCAAATACTTCCAATCAAAAGGAAGATTCATCAAGAGAGTGTAAAAGTGATTTCTTGTGTTTTTCACCATAATTCTTTTCCTTGCTTTCTCACAATCACTTGAGCTATCCATTGTCTATTATCCATAGGATTGTGTTGTGAGAGTTTGTAATTGGTGATCAAAGTGTTGTAGATCACCAAAGTTTTCATCTTTGTTCTTTTTGAGGAGACGGGCAAGTGTGCTCGTGGTTGTTTAAGGGTTCGGGTGCGAACTCTTGTAGCTAGAGGTGCGGCCTCGACGAGCCGGTGGGCTTGTGGTGTGTAAGGGACTTTGGGAGTCCGAGGGCTTGTAGGTGTTGCGGCACCAAGGAGAGATCGGTTGGATCGTGCATAGTGGAAATCCTTCGTGTGTCGAAGGCGGGGATGTAGAGCAAGTGTGCTCGAACCTCGAAACAAACCCTTTGTGTTTGCGATTGCTCACTCTTGCTCTCTTACTCTTTTGTCTCACTTATATCTTGCATTACTTTATAGTCTTTATCTCTTATATGCATGATATACCTTTGTGCTCATAATTGCTATACTTGTTTGGGATTGTTATTAACACTAGTATTCAACCAAGAGAGCCAACGCGGCACCTCAACCCATTCAAGGGAATCTAGAGGAGCTTGTCCAGAGCCTCGAAAGGGGAATTCGGCAGCACTCTTGTGTTATACATAAGTGTTTAATTAAAAGAAGTTTAATTTGGTCATAATAGATTTAATTCCGCATTATTTGTTCATAAGTGACCATTAGATTAGCAATCACCTATTCACCCCCCCTCTAGGTGATCTTACAAAGACTCTTGATGAAGAACAGTTTTCCTCACTGCAAATTTCTTTTCTAAAAGTTTGTTTCTTGCAGTGATTGCTCAATAGAGTTTTTTATGGAGCAAGCCAGCGAAGGAAATGAGTTTGGTCCATTAGAAAGAGGGTTACAAATCTTTCTGTTGGAGCATTTAATGCTTCTGATCAGAAATTGAATGGCTAGCCATACTCTGAACATTAAATGCACCAAGAGCATGTTGCAAGAAGAGGGAAAGATTGGCCTAAAGTAGAAGATTGATATATATATATATATATATATATAATATATATATATATATTATATATATATATATATATATATATATATATATTATATATTGTTGTGCGCAGTTCAACAATCTCTTGAGGAACCCTTAAGTCACAGATGCAATAGAGAAGTACTACCCAATAGTAAGAACAAGAAAACAATAGGAAGAAAAACGAACACAAGATTTAACGAGGCTCGGCAAATTGCCTACTTCTCGGGGAAGGAAGGAGAGTTCTTTATTGATTCAATAATCAATACAATATCATCCATACATATGAAGAGGAACTCTACCCCTTTTTTATACTAAGGAGACCTAGAAGAATTGGAAACCTCAATGGGACTTGTTTTCAATTTAGAACAGAAATCTGAAATCTGAAAGGATCCAACGGCCAGTCGACCGCTCCAACCCGAGAGCAAAGCCATGTCAGTTGGTCAACCACACGGTAGACGTTCTTCTCCTGCGGTCGACCGGGCGGTGTCGACCGTTCTTGCCTGTGTATGTGGTGCACACCGGTCGACCGGTATCTATTGTTGTCGGTCATTTTCTTCATCGCCTCCTTGTCTTCGTCGATTACCTCTCTCTCTTCTTCCTATATATATATATATATATATATATATATATATATATATATATATATAGTGAGTTGATCCTCTAAGAACGGTTCTCACGAATTCATGTGAGAACTTTCACGTGGGTCGTCGGATGATAGAGATCTAGTTTTATTTGATTTGATCTATCAGATCCGACGACCCACGTGAAAGTTCTCACAGAAATCCGTGAGAACCGTTCTTAGAGGATCAGCTCCCTATATATATATATATATATATATATATATATATATATATATATATATATATATATATATATTATATATATATTGTTGGCCAATGGCCCATCACTCTAGTTTTGATGATGATCAACTCATGTAATTATAGTACTAATGATCTTGTGTTTAATTAGTGATAGATTCATGATCAAGATCTTAGTAGGTGTGTAGCTTCAACAAAGGATTTAAAGTCAAGTTTTGGAGCTAGCACGGTTTGATTCACGAGCCTATGCATCAAGACCACATCATGTACTCAAGAGGAGTCTAGCTCGTTAGATCGTGTTTGGACTAAGTCAAGAAGATGAGAAGACTTCAAGTGAAGACTTCAAGATCAAGGCTTGTGTCTAGGTTTGTTTTTATAGATTTTGTTTTTAGTTAAAATGTAAAGGATAGAATAGTTGGTGGATTGCTCAAGTATATCTTACACACACACACACACACACACTCTTGATTAGTTATGTTTTCATAAAAGAATTTTCAGTTTAGAAAAATACTTTTTATTTTGGAAAAAATACCGGTTTGGTTTTTGGTATTCTAGTTTACATGTTTTAACCAAAACCGTATTTAGAGCTTAATGTCAAAAATATAGATATTTCATCATGTTTGTGTAGTGGATCATATCCATACACTCTATACTTTAAAATTTGTTTAAATATCTTGTTTTTGTATTTGGAAGAGTTTTAGAAAAACAAATTTTACAAAAACTGTATTTTTCCTTAAAAGGTTGGTTTCTAGAAAATACTGTAGGTTCACCTAGAGGGGGGGTGAATAGGTGATGGCTAATCTAATGGTCACTTAATGCCAATAATGCGAAAGTATAAACTATTATGACCTAAACTAACTCTTACACTAAACACCACGTATAACACAAGAGTGTTGCCGAATTCCCCGTAAAGGACTCTAGACAAACTCCTCTAGATTCCCCTTGATAAGAGTTGAGGTGCCGCGTTGGCTCTCTTGGTAAATACAAGTGTTAGCAAACAATCCCAAGCAAGTATAACAATTAAGCACACAATATATCAAGCATGTAAAGATAAGACAAGTAATAGCATGCAAGATATAAATAAGAGACAAAGAGAGAGAGAGAGAGTAAGCAATCGCAAACACAAGGGATTTGTTTCGAGGTTCGAGCACACTTGCTCTACGTCCCCGCCTTCGACACACGAGGATTTCCACTATAATCGATCCCATGGATCACCCGGTGCCGCAACACCTACAAGCTCTCGGACTCTCTAGCCCGTACACACGCAAGCCCCACAAGCTCGCCGAGGCCGCACCTCAAACCAAGAGTTCGCACCTGAACTCGAAACAACCGCGAACGCACTCGTCCGCCTTCTCAAGAAACAAGAAAAGATCTCTTGGTGATCTAAACACTTTGATCACCATAAACACTCTCACTACAACACTCCTATAGAATGAATAATCAATGGATAGCTCAAGTGTTTGTGTGAGAAAAACAAGGAAAGAGATGGTGGAGGAAAACTCAAAGAATCTCTTTTAACACTCTTGATAAAATCTTCCCTTTTGATAGGAAATATTTGCTCTCAAATTTGTGGAGAAAAACCTCTGAAAAGGATTGGAAAAAATTGGCTAAAAAATACTCTCCAAATCTTAGTGAAAACAATGCCCAAACCCTCAAATTTATAGGCTCAGAAAAACTAGCCTTGGGGTTCTGTCAGGCCTGTCGGTCGACCGTCCGGCCGACCGGCCAATGGCATATTTCAGACCGTTTGAGCCATCGGTCGACCGGCCGGTCGACCGAGCCAGGATACAGAGAGCAAGCTTTCTGTCCGGTCGACCGCGCGGTCGGCCGGGGCCTTTCCAGAGAGCAGAGCTCTCTGGACGGTCGACTGGGTCGGTCGGCCGGCCATCCTGCAGAGCTGGCGTGCACGTCTGTGTACGTCGGTCGACCGAGTCGGTCGACTTACTTCAGCCCTAGTCGACTTGGTCGGTCGACTGGTCGACTTGCTGAAGCCAGGAACAGAAAATAGGGATTAAAACTTGGTCTTTTTGATTTAAATAAAATCCCATAAATACTGAAAAATCTACAAAATAGTTTTACCAATATACTTTGATAAACAAACATGCTTGCACAAAATCAAGGCATGTTACAATTGATTTGGATTATTTTTGTAAGTTGGAAAAATTGGCTCAAATGAAAAACAGTTTTTTTCTAAAACTTGTTTTTCAAACTTCTTCTGATACAAAAACAAGATATTTTGAATTCATTAAAGCATAGTGTGTATGGATATGATCCACTACACAAATAAGATATCAATGTTTTTGACATTAAGCTCTAAACTTGCTTTTGGATAAAAGACATGCATATAAGAAATTCCAAAAACTAAAAAGTATTTTTTCGAAGTAAAAATCTTTCGTAAAAACAAAACTATCAAGAGTGTGTGTGTATATGTGCTTGAGCAATCCACCAACTATTCTATCCTTTACATTTTATCTGAAAAACAAAAATCTTATACTAGACACAAGTTTTCATCTTCTTGAAGTCTTCACTTGAAGCCTT
>JAVJIF010021174.1:0-64567 GCA_038442645.1 Agave tequilana
TTCTCCTCTCGGGGGTGGTTGGCTTTGCACCAAAAGGACTGCTGGTTTGACGCTAAAGGAACTGGAGGTAGGTTTGCTCGGACAGGAAAAGATCGGCTAAGGCTTCGCTTGCTAGTAATGGCCGTTTTAGAGTTATCCCTAAAATCAGTTTGGTGAAAATAGGATCCTCTAGACTTATCTAAGTTGGTGACTAGCTGATATGCCTGCTCTAGAGTCGTGATGCCTCGAGCGATGAGCTCTCCCTATGACCGGACCTAAACCTAGATAGAGTCTGTTTGGGACTCTAACTCAATCGCTCTGCACTGATTCAAATATTCATCAAACTTAGCAATGTAATCAGTGGCTGACTTGTTCCCCTGAGTCCATCGATTCCACTTGTCCAGTAATTGCTGACTGAATGACGGTGGAACATACTTCATCATAAGCTTCTCTTCATGCTTTCCCAAGTCTCTACTGGGTCTTCTCTTTGTACCTCATCATCCTCTCAAGGTTTTCCCAATATTGTCCAGCTTGCCCCGTTAGTTTCATCACGACAAATCGAATTTTCCTAGACTCAGACATGTCATGCCAACGGAAATAGTGATTCATAGCCAACTGCCAGTCTATGTAAACCTGAAAGTCCAAGTGCCCTCGAAGGAAGGAGCATCGACTTTAACGCTCTTGCTATATTGGGCATCAGCGTCAGCTGTATTATAGGGTTGAACTTGCTCTCGTCTGGGTGACCTACTGCCGTTTCGAGAATTTTTCTCCTCTGTGGCTCTCCTCTGATTGGTTTCTAGCCTATCAAGTCGGTCTCCTCTGTGGCTCTCCTCTGATTGGTTTCTAACCTATCAAGTGGTTGCTAGATCCCTACAATTAACATCAACCTGATCCCTAACTTCTTGTAGTTGCTGGTCCATCTTTTCTATCTTGTCAATGAGTATGTTAAGTGTATTCTAAATGCTAGGGTCCATAGGTGCCGAAGTTTCTCCTACAGAAAAATTTCTACCACTTCTAGTAGGCATGCAAGATCCTAAGTGATCTTAAATGCAAACTGTCCTAAAATGAAATGTATATTATGCAAGAGGAGTCAGAGATTAGATCAATGATAAATAATACTAACTTTAAGCTTGTAGATTATGAAATCACCTAGAGGGGGTGAATAGGTGACTAACTAATCTAATGGTGATTAATGCAGAATTAAAACTATTTATGCAAACTACAAACTATTATGCACAACATACCAAGTACAACATAAGAGTGTAGCCGGTTTCCCAGTATAGTATTGCTTTTGTTCGCCAAGGGAGACTATAATGTTCCATACTACAAAAGCCGAATCAAAGTTAGAAACCCTACATAGATAATCATCATTTAGGGTTGACTTTAAAGCATGGATGGCTTTTGAGTTAGCCTCAAAATACTTGCTATTACTAAAGTATGAATTCTTAATGGTAGCAAGATAAACATGAATACCTAGGCCTTTGAGGTACATGGACATCTTAACTTTCCAAGTTTGGATGTTAAGAATGTCGAACATGGAAGGTGACATGAAATCCATGTGTGTTTAAACAAATATTGTGATTAGCTATAAATGAGGATCTTAACTCTAGGTTAGACCCAAATCAAGAGCACCAAGCTCTGATACCAATTGTAAAACAAGGAAATGAAATAAACAAGCTCTTGATACCAATTGTAAAAGATGCTCTTGATACCAATTGTAAAGTAAACAAGTACACATGCATATAAAACATGCAATATGAAACTCCAAAATATCTCTCCCCTTTTTGTCAATTCATCAACAAAGGGGTATTAATAAATCTCAAAACAAGCAATAAAGGGCATAAATAATATTTTTCTCCCTTTTTGCATAAATCAAACAATAAAGTTATATATGCTATATACATTCATGAAGAAGAGAGACGTAAAGTTAAACTCCCCCTGCATACATGCATTATATGAAACAGAGATGAGTAAACCCTAATCACATAACGGATAGTATACAATGTATAAAAGGAGAAGTGAAGCTCCCTCTACACACGTGTAAGACATACCAAAAAAAGGTCAATCACTTCAATATGAAATACACTCAACATGAATCTATATAAAGAGAAGATGTTAAGCTTCCCTGCATATAAGCAAACAACCCAAAATAATGTGATACCAATTGAAAAAATAAACAAACATTTTTAAGATACCAATTGAAAGTCAACAAAATTTTTAAGATACTAAAAGATATCAATTGAAAATATCTTGACACCAAAAAAATTGTAAATATTTTGATACCAATAGAGACTGAAACATGTGTGTTTTTTATACCAATAGAAACATATATATATTGTAAATCTTGATACCATTGTAAACATTAGTACCAATTGAAATATTTTATAATTTTGATACCAATTGGAAGAATATATATATTGTAAGTATTGATACCAAATAAAAAGTAAAAAACCAAATTTTTAGGTAAACACAACTCGTTTTAATATAGATACCAATCTAAAATGAAGCATGATACCAATTGAAAATATTTTTCATTAGGAGCGTAGGAAACCAATTGAAAAGTAAGAAGAAACCAATCATTTTTCGTCATAAAGAATGGGAGTAAAATACCAATTGAAAATAAAACAATTGAAGGTAAAACATGAAGTTTTCTCCCCCTTTATGAAATGCAAATGAAAACAATGCATAGGCTTGTATGAGATATCAATTAAAAAATAATTGTCATTAAGGACTAAAACAAGCTTAGCATAACATAACTTGTGCTTTAAGATATAGAGATATAGTAAGCACAATCAAAACACATATATATGTATGAAAAATTAAATACCAATCGAAATTGATACTATTTGAAGGTTGAGGCATACATATATAGAAAACACAAATATGAGTATACAAAAATTATCAATTGTGATACTAATTGAAAATATAATGAGGATCAAGTGTATAACTCATAATTACCTCCCTTTCATGCACAAGTTCAAATAGATTTTCAATTAGGCATACAAGGCATGGTCGCCCATCCAACCACCCTTCGATGGTAGGAGTTTTCAAAAATAGGATTTGAAAATATTTTAACAAGTTTGAAAACTCTTCCAAAATGAAGAATATGAGCTAGTTTTAGGATAATTTTGAAAACTAGTACGAAATTCTTCAAGCAAGAAATAAACATGAATATATTCCATGAAAAACATGTAAGCCACACGATCATCAATACTCAAAATCTACATACAAAGCTCATGAAGGTACTCATAAAACAAGGTAATGAGTAAACTCAAATAATGTGAGTGTACAAGAGTCATTTGAAAAGCATGATCATAGAACTAGGGAATGAAGCTTAAAGAAATTCCTTTATAAACATGAGAAACATGAAAATTTAATTTTCATCAAAATAATTCCAATTTCAAGGCATATGTATGTTTTGTCAAAAACTAAAGGTATACATACATATCTTAAACACAAATGAGTCCACAAAGAATTTTGCATAAAAGGCAAATGACTCAAGGGTATACATGTATATCCAATAGTTTTAGACAAAATTAACATATACATGAAGCTAAACATATAAAAACATGTACAAAAGTGAATATAAGTTTGAGATGCATGAATCATCAAAACTAGGTTATACTAGTACATCTAATGAGTACAAATGAACAATCAAACACAAACATATAATAATCAATTTGTGGCTCACTAGTTGTACAAGTATTGACACAAGTTTTAATAAAACTACATCTTAAACATGTAATCAAAACATGAAGTATAAAACATAAATCAATATCATCATTAGGCTCGGAACGCATTCACCTCAAGGCACCAACACCTCTCACGTCATGTGAGAGCCCACACCTACATCAAATAAAATAGGAGTGACTTTTGCTACCCATACCTTATTGGGTCCATGGGGTTAGCACCTTTCCTAACCCAAATAAATTTATTTGCAAAATTTATATTATGTATTCTATCATAACAAAATTTACAAGGTGGCCCTTACGTCCACAATGTGTACAAGTTTACATTATGTAACTTATCGTCTTCTCTTCATGAATATATATCGCATATATATCTTTACTATTTGATTTGTTTTTCACCCCTTTGTTGATGATTGACAAAAAAGGGGAGAATGATTTTATACATGCATATTTACAATTTGAGTTTATGTTTATACAAAAAGGGGGAGAATGATTTTTAAAGTTTATACAAAAAGGGGGGAGAAGGTTTTTGGGAAAAAGGATTTAAGAATTTTTAATTATGCATGTTTCTCTCACCTTGTTTATGCATATATATTTGTTTAGTTTTATGCACTTCATTGCAATATCTATTTGTTTATTGTTATGTATGAGTTAAGGGGGAGCTTCTATGAAGCTTGACTTTAATCCATGCATATATAACTCCATGAGTTTTATCATCGTCAAAAAGGGGGAGATTGTTGGCCCAAAGGCCCATCACTCTAGTTTTGATGATGACTAACTCATTTAGTTATAGTACTAATGATCTTGTGTTTAATTAGTGTCAGATATTTGATCAAGATCTTAGTTGGTGTTTAGCTTCAACAAAGGATTTCAAGTCAAAGTTTTAGAGCTAGCACGTGTTGATTCAAGAGCCCGCACATTAAGATTGCATAAGTACCCAAGAGGAGTCTAACTCATTGGATCAAGTCAAGAAGAAGAAGAAGACCTTCAAGAGAAGATTTTTAAGAAGACTTGTGTCATATTTGTAAGTGTCAAGATTTTGTTTATAGATAAAATGTAAAGGATAGATTAGTTGGTGGATTACTCAAGTTTCATATACACTCACACGCAAGATTTATATATGTTTTCATAATAGAGTTTTCATTTTGAAAATACCAGTTTGGTTTTTAAGCTTAGAAATATACATGTGTTTTATCAAACTTATTTTAGAGCTTAATGTCAAATATATATATATATATATTACATCATATATGTGTAGTGGATTCATATCCATACACACTAAGCTTTAAAAGTATTTAGAATATCTTGTTTTGTATTTGGAAAAGTTTTGAAAAAATCGTTTTGAAAAAAGACAGATTTTTTGTTTAAGGCAAAACTTCTATATTACAAAAATAGTTCAAATATTTGTAACATGTTTTGATTTTTACTCAAATGTTTGTATATCAAAGTATATCAATGAACTTATTTTTGTAGAATTTATGTGTATTTTATGGGATTTTTTAGAATGCAAAAAGCCAAGTTTTTAATTCTTATAAAAGCTGACCTAGCTTCTGCCAGTCGACCAGACGGTCGACCGAGGCAGAAGTCGGTCGACCGGTCCGGTCGACCGACGTGCACAAAACATGCACGGTTGTTTTAGCTGGAAGGCAGGTCAACCGGGTCGGTCGACCGCTAGAGAGCTTCTGCTCCTGGAAATGGCCCCGGTCGACCGGCAGAGAGCTCTGCTCTCTGTTTCCAGGTCTCGGTCGGTGGCTCAACGGTCATAAAAATGACCGTTGGCCGGTCGACCGCCCGGTCGACCGGAAGGGCAAAATTGCCCTTTGCTGCTGCCAACGGGCAGATTTGATTTTGGGCTATATATACCCATTCCTTTAGGTGTTTTATATAATAATTGAAGAGCAAATTTTCTCATCTTTAGAAGTATTTTAGCTACAAGTTTTAAAAGAGATTTTGGATTTAAAAGATCAATCTTATTTGTTTTAAGGGGTTGGAAAAATCAAAGAAAAAGAGGAGTCTTCTGGAAATTGATTTTTGATCTAAGTTTCAATATCTATTTGGAGATTTTCTCAAGTGTTTTTCTTGGTGATTTTGTTTTTTAAACTCTTTATTTTCTCACACTTGAGCTATCATATCTATCCTATCTATTAGGATCTTGTTTAGTGAGGAATATTGATTTGTGGTCTTTGTGATCACCAAGAGTTGTAACCTTTCCATTGCTTTAGCTTTGAGCCTTTCCCTCTAAGTGTAGAGGAGGTTGTGCATTGGGTTTGTTGGTATCCCTCTAAGTGTAGAGGTGATTGTATTTGAATTGGTTGATATCCCTCTAAGTGTAGAGGTAATTGTTGGAGAGTTGGCTTTGAGCCTTATCCCTCTAGTGAGAGGTGATTGTTGTTTGGCTAAGTGCCCATTCCCTCTAAGTGTAGAGGTGATTGTTGTTGTGCCTTGCCTCTTGTGTAAAGGTTGTATTTGTTGGAGAGAGGAGTTGTGTACTCCAAAGTTGTATTACCCAAATCCTCAGTGGAGGTTCCCTGTGTGGAAGTCCTGTGTGGACGATATAGTGGAAATCTTTCTGGTGTGAAGGCGGAGACGTAGAGCAGTGGCTCGAACCTCGAAACATATCTTGGTGTTTGTGTTTGATCCACTATCTCCAAACTCTCTCTTATATTGTGCATTGCATCATATTATTCATATCATATATATGCTTGGGTTTGATTGTGTGCCATACTTGTGTTGAACCAAGAGAGCTTTACATAGCACCTCAACTCTTATTTAGAGAAATTTTAGAGGAGATAGTCCAGAGCCCTTCACCGGGAATTCGGCTACACTCTTGGTTACACTAAGTGTGTTACAATTAGCTTTTAATTTTGCATTATTTGTCATTAGATTAGCCATACACCTATTCACACCCCTCTAGGTGTACTTACAGATTAACACATGATTAAGAAAATATAATGTAGAGACAGTGATAAAATACATGTGTTAACACAGTTAATTCCAAATTAAGTCAAGTGATCCCAATTTCAAACTAATTTAGTTGCAACGTTAATATCAAGTCAGGTTACCACTCAAGGTCAGAATCATACAACTCGCAATTTAGTGGACAACAGTCAATAGATTCTACCTTACGATAGATTGGAATAGCTAACTATCTCAATTAAGTAGCAGGAATAACTAAACAGAAATTTCAAAAATACTTGGGAGGCGACCGAAGCTCAAACCTGAACTTGACTGTTGTAGTGCGTAGTACTAGTCGTCACGAATCCACTGCTTCGAAAACGGCTCGATTTGGGCTTAAAATGAGCACAGAATGGCCTTGGGAGCGCTGCTTTGCTTTTGGACTAAGTCAGAACTTCGCTGGACTGAGTCGACTCAGTAGAATGACTCAGACGCTGATGTCAGCAGTGATGTCACCTAAACCGGGTCTTGTCGGGTCGGGCGGTATCGATCCGACCTGATTCGAGTTCACAATTCAACCCCGAACGGGTTTAATCTTTTAGGGGAACCGCTCACTCTCACCGATCACCCTTCTCTTTCGATCTCGGTTAGGGCTTGGCGACAAACAACGGTGAAACTCCAGCTCCGAGGGTGGCGCGTGGAGATCCGGCGACGCTTGGGTGGATTCAGTCAAAGGAGCTAATCTAGAGACTCCCTAGGCGATGACAAGGGCCCAACGAAGATGGTGAACGGCTAGAGAGGCTCTAGAAACTTCGACCAAGGCTCTGGAAGTTCCGACGAGGCTTTGGAAGCTTTGATCCACTCCAAACTGCTCCGATAATGTCGGCAAGGACTTCGGCAATGACAATGATCCTGGCTCTGGAGGGATCGATGACGAGGGAGGTGGGAGGTGATGATAAGGAAGGACGATGACGAAGTCGGTTCAAAGGGGAAGGCCGGCGGATCTCTGGACGAGGATGATTGGCGTGGACATCTGCTTTGATGATCTCCGGCGAAGGCACGACACCAAGACTCCGGTGAAAGGTACTGCGATGCAAAGGCGACGTTGGTTGCGCTCTGATCTGGCTTTGTCTTCGGCGGCTTCGTTAGTGACGCTTGGATTGGCGTCGGAGGCGAACGGCGAAGGTGTCGACTTCGTCAGCAAGGGCGACGAATCTGGTGAAGGAGATGTGTGGTGTGGGATGGGTGGTAATGGTAGCGGCGGAATTTGGTGGGAGAGGAATTGAAGATGAGCAGTGCAGATTTTGAATTAACAGGGATTTTTTGAAAGGAATTTTTTGGGGGATTTCTACAGTGTATTTTTTTGATCTAGGTCTGGAATTTGATGTAAATCTAAGGTTTTGAGAGTGGAAAAGAAGTTTAGAATGGGAAAAATTTGAAGGGGATTGAAACCAAAGCTCTGATACCAAAATGATGTAAAATAGCCTGGATCGCAATCACCTTCAAATCGTAACTAAAATATGAAATTTAAAACTAAAATTTAAAATTTAAAACAGGATAGAATCTCAGGTTTCCACCCCTTACGCGGGCTTCTCACCCAAAACTCGAGAGCAAATAAACTCTGGAATTTAAATGGATATTTTGAGAAAAGTTTTTAATCGTTCAATAATTCAATGAAATAGTCAGGGGGCTTTTTATAGGCTTTACAAGAAGGGATTTCTAGGAAATCATCGATGTGGTACTAAATGCCCACAAAAAAACACCTACTATATCAACTAAATGACATAAAATAAGTCTAAAGCAAAACTAAGGTAAAACCAAAGAATTGCATTACGCCGCTTCCTGAAAAGACTCGATCGAATCGGCCCCTAAACGGCGTGATGTCCTCATCAGAAAATCCGCTCACTTGTGATTTTGTTTCATTAGAATATGTAATCCAATTAGCATCTGTATATCCTTCAAATACAGCAGGAAAATTCTTATACCTTTAAGATATTCTAATAACCTTGAAACTTCATCCAAATGAATTTGGTCAAGATTACGAGGCAAGGAGAATATTCTCACTAAGAACCCTCCTGATCCAATGACAGACGAGTGTGAATAATCGCACTAAGAACCTCATGAGCCAATGATAGATGAGTGAAAATCAGATGATGATACGAATCTACATGGTTCTAAATATTGGCTGTTATAACCCATATATCGGCCATATCATTTTGAAGGCCAACCATTATGAAACAATGAAATTTATTGGTCGCATCGGTTTGTGCTCACATCAGCTGATATCACCAAATATCAACTGATATATAAGCTGATATGAAGCTCCAGCATTGAATCATTTGTATTTTTTTTTTAATAGAACGAAACCCGACTATCCAGCCAAACGTAGCCTCCTTATTTCCCAAATTGGGGAATTCAACCCTAACTTGATCATGACTCTAATCTTCAACAAACTGGGTTTGAGATAGATCTTTCTTTTTTTGCTATCGCTTGGTTGAAAGTTTGCTACTATTTATTATTTATGGTGGGACATAACTTAAGTCTTGATGTGGTACTTTTTGCTAGAAGCATGAAACAGCTAAAAATGTCTTTTGTTATGTGTTTAAATTAGGAACTTGAGACTTGAGAGTGTTTATTAAATATATGTATGCTCTTTTCTATGCTATTATAATAAGTTGGGTATTAAAATGTAATGATTTTTATACTTTTTATGTTTATATATCGATTTATAGGTGTTCTTTATAATTCTTACGCATATCTTTTTGTTTTGCAAGAAAATTGCTCGAAGACATAATTTAGATTGAGTGAGGATTAATTCTTTTAATCTTTCATTCATTCATCCAATTCCAGTTAGTAGTAAGCTTATTATGGTTTATGCCATATAAATTATGAATTGGTTGAAGTATAACTTGCATGTTGCATCTTATTTTATATTTTTTGCAAATTTGGGAATTTGTTTTATTGCATTGTGTTATATTTTTTAAACTTAAATGTTTTTTATGCACATTGTCACATATTTATTAAATAAATGGCATATAGGACTTTATAATTACATTTAATTTATCAATATTTATATATACAGTCCCTAACCTCTCGAAATATAGCCTGACATCCTCTATCCAATATGAAAAAAGCCCCAACGACATGAACCCGATATCTGATATTTTAGAACCTTGATGATCTATAAACAAATCATCAAAATGCGCCTAAAGCGCCAATGCACCCACACCGCGTGCGTGCACGTGCATGATGCACATGCCACTTTGTAACCCAAACAACAAAGTTATAATGATATTACTATATATAAAACTTTCCTTTTATAACTCTTTTCCATGTGGGACTAAATTTCCTAATATAGAAAATAGGACATGTGGGCTTATTTTAACTAAGCCTAATAATTTTAGAAAATTCTATCTTCCTCCATATTCTTCTTTCTCGAAAAAAGGAATAGTAAGAGCATAGAAGACAACATGAATTGTCTATCGATCTTTGGTTATTGGGTTTAACTTATGTCTCTTGTACGATCCAATAGGAGGATCTTGGGTATAATTATGTCATTGAATCCTAAGAGAGAATCAGAAGCATTGGAGTTTTGATTTGCATCAATGTTTTAAAAAACTCGTTATGTAACTCGTTATAACCCTTTACAGAACGTAACGGCACCCAGTCGTTTATAACACTCGCAAAAAACGCAATTCCCAGTAACGAGCGTTTTTTGGAGCGTTACGAACGTTACGTTATGAAAATAACGTAACTCACGTTATTTACACGATTTGCTAAATATAAAATAGCGAAGCGATTTCTCTCTCCAGACCAAATCAACATGAAACCCTAAATTGGCGACGGCGAGTGAAGCATTGAAGCACCCCGGTTCCTCCTCTCTCTGTCGCCGACGGCGACGACGACAACGTTTCTCTTGTGCGGTTCCTCCTCTGTGGTTCCTCTTCAATTGATCTCTCTCTCATCGGCGAGTATCGAAGTACCCCAGTATCTCTCTTCAATTGACGAAGAACTTGTCGTCACAACGCTCCAAAAAATCGAAAAACCACACACCTCTTCAGTTGACAAGGAACTCGCTGTCTCTTCGATGTCTCTTTAATTGATGAGAAATCGCACGACATCGGAGCACCTCAGTTCCTCAATACTCGCTAAAAATTGTTATGAGACTTGTTAAATGTGCCATATATTGTTTTGATATTTTTAGATTTTTTTTAAATTTTTTTATTTATAAAATTCTTAAATATAGTATATATATTTATTTTTATTAAATAAATATTAAATCGTGTAACTTACGTTATGCGTTACGTTATAACCTATGTTAACATAACAAAGGAAAATGTTATTATTTCGTATCGTTATTTTAAACATTGATTTGCATTTCTTAGGATTCTTTTCTTGGTTTGTTGGAGTGGTTATCAATAATAGGGGCAAAAACTAAGACTGTATTTCCCAAGAATGTGTCTGACAAGAATGGATCACTCATAGAAAAAACTCATTGGGGATAATTTTCTGTAGTAGAGAAGAATTATGAAGATGGATTGACACAGAGAGGCAAGGAGAATATTCTCACTAAGAACCCTTCTGATCCATGACAGACGAGTGAAAATAATCTCACTAAAAGCCCTCACGAGCCAATATAGATGAGTGAAAATGGGATGATGCTATAATCTACATGATTCTAAACATTGGCCGTTATGACACATATATCAGCCATATCGGTTTTGAAGGCCAACCACTATGATACAATGAAATTTATTGGTCGATTTGTGCTCATATCGGCCAATATCACTCAATAACAACCAATATATCGGCCGATATGAAGCGGTCCGATATCGGCCAATATTGGATCATTTTCGTTATTTGTTTTTTTAATAGAATGAACCCAACTATCCAGCCAAAGCTAGCCTCCTGATTTCCCAAATTAAGGAATTCAACCCTAATTTGATCATGACTCCAATCTTCAACAACCAGGTTTGCAACATAGCTTTCCTTTTTTACTATCGCTTGGTTGAAAGTTTCTTACTGTTTATTGTTTATGGTGGCATATAACTTTCTTAAGCCTTGATATGGTACTTTTTGCTAGAAACTTGAAAAAGCTCAAAATGTCTTTTGTTGTGTTGTCTAACTTAGGAACTTGGAACTTGAGTGTTTATTAAATGTTAATAGTTTATGATGATTAATTTTTATTGTAATATATGCTCTTTATCTCTGCTATTATGATAAGTTGGGGATTAGAATGTAATGATTTTTATGGTTTTTATGTTTATATATCAATTAATGTGTTTTTATAATTATTACGCATATCTTTTGTATTTTGCAAATCTCTTGCTCGAAGACATAAATTTAGATTGAGGATTTCATTCTTTTATTCTTTCTTTCATTCTCCAATTCCAATTAGGGCGTGTTTGGTTGCAAGGAAGTGGGCGGAAGTAAGGAAATAGGAAAGTATAATTGCTCACTTCCCTATCTATCCAAACACCGGAAAAGAAAAATAAGAAAACCCTTTTTCTTTTCTCTCTTCTCTTTTACACAACCATTTCCTCACTTCCAGAGTGCTACAGTTAATTTTGTGATCATGTAAATCTCATTTGTAATAAGTTGTAGCACAAAACAGTTAATTTTTTTATCATGTAAATCTCACTTGCATTCTAATTACAGTCCATTTTTTATTTTTCTTAATTAATTTTTATTTTAATATTATTTTGCGGTCAACTTTGTGGTCAACTTTTCCACTTCCATTTTCATATTACCATCCAAACACCGGAAAAGACATAATATTTTCTAAACCACACTTCCCAACAATATCCAAGCACCAGAAAACTTACTAACCAATTCTCAAGTTCCAAAGGGAACTATTACCATTTCCTCACTTCTTCACTTCCTCACTTCCACCCTAAACCAAACAGGGCCTTAGTAGTAATCTTCTTATGGTTTATACCATATAAATTATTAATTGGTGAAGTTATACTTAGAAATTTATTTTCCAAATTTTTGATTTAATTTATTGCATTGTGGTTATGTTTTTTTTAAAGTTAAACGCTTTTTTATGCACATTGTGACATATATTAAATAGATGGCATTTAAAACTTTATAATTATATTTAAGTTATCAATATTTATATATACAGTTTTTATGTCCCAGTATGACTGATACTGATCCCATATCCTCGATATATATAGCCTGATATCCTTTATCCGATATGAAAATGCCCCAACGATATGAACCTGATATCCGATATTTTGGAACCTTGATGATCTATAAACAGGTCATCAAAAGCATATGATGGTGGATTTAGTCAATTCATACACACACTATGAGAGATTCATGAGAGTAATTCTTTGTGCCATATTTAAGGAACAACATTCTCCAGAGCTTATGATATTTCTCAAGCTATGTTTTGGAAACAGAAGACACATATTTAGCTTATTACTATACATATTTTAGTAAGATGTAGAAGAGTTGAATGTCATTTCTTTAGCACAATTGATGTGAATAATATGCAAATACAGTTTCAGACCTTTCTAGAGATTATAGATCCAAATTTTCTATGCAGATTGTTAGACGACTTGATTTACAATTATTGGTACAAGTTGCATGGGAAGCCAACTCAATTTACAATTAGTATCATAGCAAACAATTCATCGATCCAGAGGAGTCACATTGTCAAACGAGAAGCTTGTGAGGTATTAGATGATTTAGCAATTCCAGACTACTGAAATGACACTGTTTTCTTCTTTCAAAGCTACTCAGGCTAAGACAGGTAATCATATTGCTCTTTTACATCAATATCACAGATGGTCTGGATTATTTATTCAGGAGATTTTAATCACATGATTGAGAACTCACGTATTCAATCTTCTTTTGATTCCAAATAATCATTTCCTCCTCTAACAATGCTTGATGGATTTAACTTCTAGTGTAGGGGGTGGTTACATTGCTAATGTTCATCCATTCATGTTTCTGTCTATTGTTCTTGATATGCCTATCTTAAATTTGTTCTCTATTAGAAAACCCACCTGATAGTTGAATTGTTCTATAACTTCCTTCCTAATCGTTGTATTTTCTAGTATCATGGACAGAGAGGATGACTCCCGAAGACCTAAGGGTCTTTATTACCTTGATGCTGAGTCTAGTTCTGTGGTGTGTACCAACAACGTCTCTCCTTTTGATATTCATTCTTGTTTGGAACTTTCTTCTTTGTTAAATTTAAAGAAGTTAAATCCTACATCAAGTCATGTGTCTAATTTAGATTGTGGGTCCTATCAATTGGGTAAATCATCATCATATGCCTAATGTCTAGGATAATAAATGAGTCAGAGCTCGCACCTAACACATGTCGTGCCGCTCGCAATGGGAAGAGCTCGATTACTACACTTGCCAACCATGTAAAACAACTATTTTATCTTCTCGCTCAGGCAAGCCACAATTACCTAACCATAGGGACGGAAGGTGTGGCCTGCTAGTCGATATTGCATTCCTGCCCAATCGCCCTTATTCTCATCAGCTTCTAATGGAAAGCCTCTCACTTTAAGAAAAATGGTCCTTCTAAAATTCATTTGATAAGATGTGTGAGATCCATGTCATGTGGATTCAGTTCTCAATATTTTCTTATTTTTATTGTGACTATTCTCGTTTTTCTTGGCTTAATAAAACATCATTCTGAAATATTTTCTCTATTTAAAAGTTCATGTGCTGAAGTTAGTAATCAATTAGTAAGATGATCGTCCTTTACAGAGGATAACATAAAAAAATATTTAGTTTTTTGTTTGCTAAATTTATTTCTCAAAATTGTATCATTTATCAATCTTCATGTTTGTACACACCACAATAAAATGGTATTGTTGAACGCAAAAACCATCATGTGGTGGAAGTCGCTCGTACATTACTAATTCATACAAAAGTTCAAAAAGTTTTAGGATGACGCTATTCTTAGTGTTTGTTATCTTAATGGCATATCCTCATCTATTCTTGATGGTCATATTCATTGTTCTTTACTCTAATTCCTTTACGACCTTGTTTTTTTTTTGTTATGTTTTAATAGAGCAGATTTTTCCAAGCTGGATCCAAAAGAGTTACAATTGTCTTTCCAGGGTATCATCAGAGAAAGGTATAAAAGTTAATGTCCTGGATGAAACAAGACAATTGTTTACTATACTAAGTTGAATGTAGAAACAATATCTTCAAGTTCTAAAGGTGAGGAATAATTGCCACCGAAGGTTGGTGAATCATCAGGGATGTGAAAGTTTTAAAGGTGGGATGTCAGGATGGAAGCCGCTGGTACTTATAGATTCGAATTGCAAGCTAATGTCATATCAAAGAGAGTTATTCGATGATCGAGAGAGATATAGGAGATTGGTACAAAGATTGAACTATCTACACTTACTAGATCCTTTATTGTTTATCTAGTGACTGTTGTGATTATTAATATTTATCAAGTTGCTTGAAATATTCTAATTAAAGAGTTCAGATCATGTGAACTTGAATTTTATAAGTGATATAGCTGTTTTGGATATTTCTTATTTTCAAAATGAAATGTACATTGATAAGTGTATCGAAAAGTGGTGTACCGAAAGCTAAAAAAATGAGTTTTCGAAGCATTAAAAACCCTCAAAACTCCACTGAGAAGTGAAATGAACTGATTGAGCCTGTTAGATGGTATCAAGTGTATTCAAATAAGTGGCATTAGGCGAGTGCCCATCTGGCAGTTAAAGAGGCCTTTGGGCAACCTTTGACATGTTAGGTACACTCTGTCTCTAGGTGACTTTTCAGTGATTTATTTGCATCCTCATTCTACTAGGCTATAATATGTAGAGACTTAGTTGGACAAATTATGTACTTCCGTGAAATGCGTTAAAAAAATTATTGTCATGTAACACTGTTTATTTTTCTTGTGATTTAGATATTGAGAATAATCTGAAAATTATATCATGTATTCCAAACATTTGACATCTTGTACTATATGCTATGATTCTTTAAAATGCTTGTATAAGTTATAAAACTTGTCTGATAAACTAGCAAGTAGTTGTTATACACATCGATCGCATAACACACCCTTTATTTTCATCCTACAAATAATGAGTAGCTTGCAGGGGTCAAGGAGTTTAGCAGCTGCAGTAGAGTTGCTTAGAGATTTACTTGCTGTTTAGATATTAGAAACTTCAATCTATTATCAACTTAAAAAAAAATTAGCAGACAGACAACTATTATGAGAGAGCAAGTGTTCGGAATCTCATATAAGTTGTGGAATGTATTTAAGACCTTATATATTTTTAGACAATAATGTTCAATAATGCTTTGAGATTTCTTAGCATTAGCATTTAATTCTCTTGATATTGATATTTCATATGCAAATGAAGTGTTAAACAGGCTCAGCCTAAGCATAAAGGTCGTCTCTTGCATATGTTGTTGATGCATACCCTGGTCTATGCTGTGGGACGAGCGGCATGACCTTCATGCATGTATTTATCTTTAATTCTCTCTTTCTTATCTAACTTCAACCTTAACCCTGACTACAACATGTAAGATAAGAATCTTGAAAATGCATTGTAAAATGTAGAATTTATTGGGCTTATGCAAACTTTTGCATCTGAGTAACAGTCAGAGCATAATCATGCTTTAAGATGTCTCGAGCATTCTTACATAATTCCTAAGCCAAGGAAAGAACCAATATGTTTGAGATATTTCACTTATCTACCAAAGTTTGACAGTTCTTGAGAGACGTGGTAGGTCTTTTATCAACTAAATGCTTTTCTGAGCTGTATAATAGTACTAGTTGTTTCTTATAGTTGGCCCAGACAGGATCTAGGCCTCAACTCATAGAAAGTCATATCATATTCACTAGCTTGCCATGAAAATTTGGTCGAACCCTACATGGATCTTTAGTCTCAGGTCCCTTATATGGATCAATATCTTTAGTGGCAAGTCCCAATTGACCCATATGACATTGTTTTATTCACAGATCATAAATCTTCATGACTTTCATGCATGGAGACTTGTAACTCCAAATTGAAGTTTCTCATCCAGGTACCCCATCTCCTTTCTAAGGGCAATGAAAGAGTCATGCACAATCTTCTTCAGATGGACTACTACATCATTAATAAAGCTTTACATTCCTAACATGGTTTAAAATCTCAATGCTAGTATCATAGAGTCCTATGGTTTTTATTATCAATATCGGCAATATCGGCCATCAATATTGGCCACAACGGCCCCAATATCGGCTGATGTTATAGGTTAATATCATATCGGGTACCTTAAAACTTGATATGATATTGCCAATATTTTGCAACCAATAATTGAAATCATGGTTCCTACCTTGCAATATTCGACAACTCGAGAAACCCATACAAATGGATACAACTTTTGAAGACCCAATATCGGCTGATGTTATAGGTTAATATCATACGGGTACCTCAAAACTTGATATGATATTGCCGATATTTTGCAACCAATAATTGAAATCATGGTTCCTACCTTGCAATATTCGACAACTCGAGAAACCCATACAAATGGATACAACTTTTGAAGAACTAGTTTCTCTATTAGGATTGGGCCATGCATTCAAGGTGTTGTCTACCCGTAACAGGTAGACATGACTTATGAAGAACTGGTTTCTCTACTAGGATTTGGGGCCTTGTATTCAAGGTGATGCCCTCCACAATTTGTCAACGAAAAGAAATTTGGTTTGGATAGGAGGTTATACTAAAAAAATGAAATGTGAGTCAAACATGGTTATGAATAAGATCCACAATGTGTGAACAATTGGTTTCTCTATTAGTATTTGGGGCTTCATATTCAAGGTGATGCCCTCCGCAATTTGTCAACGAAAAGAAATTTGCTTTGAATAGGAGGTTGATACTGAAAATGAAATGTGAGTCAAATATGGTTATGAATAAGATTCACAATGAAAGAAGATATCTTCAATGGTATTTTGGAGAATTAAATTTCTACGACCAGGATGAGGATCTCCTAAGATGATTATGGTTATTTGGAGTGTATAAAGCCTTGATAACACCAATGTAATTCCTTTGGAAAAAAAGATGTTGAGAAAAACTCCAATGTTAAAACAGATGTAATACCGAAATTTCATAATTAATAAAGTAAAAGTAAAACGTACATTTTAAATAGAAGCCCTCGGATTGTAATAAAGTAAATAGAATACCTTAATTGCTCATGGCATTATATAATTGTAATTTGTAACTTTTGAATATCAATTAAAATGTAGTCCTTTGTAATTTAACATGTTATCAGAGCCCTCAGGTTTTCGATCCTTTGCAACCTTCATCATTATCATCTCCCCTCGTCGTCACGAGTATCATCCTCAACATCTTCTTCATATTTTTTTCTCTTGTTTCTTTTTCTTAAGATCTAATTTAATTTGAATTCAGATCTACAAACAAAAATGTTATTATTCACGTGAATAGTACCCTAGTGATATTGTTAATGATAAGCAATAATCTGTGACGGTTGAATTATTTTGGTCATAAGTCGCTGAATTTGAAGTCAATTTTGATGATCTTGGATTCGACTCCATGGTTTTTGGGCATTCTGAAAACAACAATGTAAATGAATTTGGTGGATTTTATTGTTTGGAGTAGATCTTGTACATATTAGTGTCAAAATCAACAGTTTAAGCCCCGATTTCAGCACTTTTTGCAAGAAGTTTAGTTTGGTAATTTGGTTTCGCATTTGCGGAGATCGTTTGAATTCGTTTGAGATCCCAAGGGAGGATTATTTGAGTTCGTTTGAGGTTGGAAGTTAGGATCATTTGAGTTCGTTTAAGGTTCGAAAGTAGGACCATTTGAGTTTGAGTTCACAAGAGAGGATCGTTTAAGTTCGTTTGATGTCCCAAGAGAGGATCGTTTAAGTTTGTTTGAGATCCCAAGGGAAGATCGTTTGACTTTGTTTTGGATCCCAAGCGAGACTTTGAGTTTGTTTTGAATTCCAAGTGAGGATCATTTGAGTTCTTTTGAGGTCCCAAGGAACAATCGTTTGAGTTTATTTGGAATGATTTTCTTTAGTTCGGCATCACCGTCAACCATTAGTATTTCAACAACAGTAAAGTCATATATTCAGCATCGACATTTGTTTTTCCAGTAGTTTCAACATTTTTTTTTATCCTGTTAAAACACAAATGTTGATTGTTGAGGACGGATGCAATTTACTAGTTATGAGGTTTTATATTGCGTATCTCTGAAATACTCACTCAGAGTACTTAGAAATTTGCTTGATTAGTAATTTAGTATATTTCATTGCAATAGGTCTTTTTTTTCTCCATGACTCTCCCCACTTTGATACGATTTCGGACAATCCCTCAAAAACTCTCCAGGAGAAGGCTCTTTTTCTCCCGGAGCCTTAGAGCTCAACAAGACAGGAATCAGCCTAGAAGATAACACATCTTCTCAAGCTTGCTCTTAGGTTTCTTTGAATTACTCTTTGTTCTCGTCTTTCTTGAGTCAACCAACTCGATGCAGCGAAGCTCTTTAATCGCCGTCTTACAATCTTGATAATCGCTGTCTCACAACTTGGTGGCATCTGATTTGATAGCCAACTTTCTTGCCAATCTACCAGTTGTCTTCTTTTGTTGCTTCTTGATGAAGTTTAGGTTGGTGGGTCATGAAATTTGCTCTATTAAGACTTTCCATCTCTCTTTCATGTTTTGTGGTACAACGCCAGGTCAGGTGGCTATTTTACGACTATGCATAATTATTGTCATAATTGTTGGGATTGTCGAGTCCATGGCCTTCTAGATCTTACATTATAATCAAGGGACGAAACGGACAGTCTAGTATTGAATTGTGTTTGTGTTTTTATAGTTTCTAATTTCTAATAATCCTAGTAGAGTTATAGTTTCTATTTAAGGGTTCAATGGTTCACAACTGTGGACTTGAGTAGGAATTCTACTGTTTTCAGTAATTTCAAACAAATTTCTTTTTTAAAAGAAAATGATAGGATGCTTAACACATGTGACAGCTCACCCACTGCTTGGCAAATTCGTAGGTTCACCGAATTGACAGTAAGTTGAAACCCCATCCCGTGGCACCTTTCTTTGGAAAGAAATAGCGAAAAGCCATGTAATGTTGGAATTTGTTGGACAAACTCTAGATGTCATACCATCTTGAGTTTGAGGGGGATGTTAGATATAGTAATAGTTAGTTAATTGGTAAATTTATTCAGTTATAGAGTCCTAATAGTACTTGGAGCCCTAGAATCTAATAGTATTGTGAGTCATAATTTGAGTAGAATTTGGCACTTGCACGGGTCTACATAACGAGGGGATTGCTCACTTTTATATCATTACATTTTGTAACTTTTAGAATATCAATAAAGATGTAGTCTTTCGTAGTTTAACAATTAATTACGAGGATTTGGATTTAGTTTGGTTCTCCTAGTAAAAGTAGAATTTAGGAGATTATATCACAAACAATTAGGCTTCCTAATTCTATTAGGATTTCGCAATTAAGGCCTACAGATATAGGGTCTAAGAAGAGAGTTTATGTCACAGAGAATTGAACAGATTTTGGCGAAAAGAATCATGGTTCTAGTTAAGGCAGATTAGTAATTTTTTAGCAGAATCGAGGTCAGTATACTTCTTTGTTTGTTAATTAATTTGTAAACTTCAAAATCCTCTGATGATGGCTTTTGAGTATTGAGTTTATATTTGGGTTAGTATCGTGTTGTTCCAACTCAGTTTAAAAGTTTTTGAAGATACTTTAAACCTGTCTCTGAATGAAATATAATTCTGGAAAATTCCTCTACACGAAAAGCCATGATTTATGTTTTGAAAGTCCGATTGTTGTATGACTTTTGAAGATACAAAATAACCACATGTGGAGTCAGTTGTAAAGTGCAATTCATTATAGAAAATTTTCCAGAAATCCCCAAACTTCCAACATGTTCTAATTAACCCAGCGGAGTATTTATATATATCTAGTGTTTTAAATGTTGGATATCGGGTAAATGTCGGATGACGTAATCGGATGTCAGACTTCGGATTTCGGAGACATTTCGGAGACATCTAGTAAATTTTAGACGTCATAGCGAATAACAAATATATGTCCAATACATACACAACTTATGCAAACTACATATATATATTTAGGACAGGTATCCTTACCTTAATATTTTACATACACTTACTTAGTCATTGTAAAAATTTCTCAATTGCTCCAACTTTAATGATCAGCCAACATAATAATGGGTTTTTCTCGAAATGTCGGCCGACATTTTCCCAAAATGTCGGCTGACATATCGGATTTTTCTCGAAATGTCAGCCGAAATTTCCAAATCGCCATTTCAAATGAGGGTGGGGACGTCGTGGAGGTAGGGCTTAAAAACGAAATGTCGGCGACATTTCGGAAATGTCGGCCGGCATTTAAAACACTGTATATATCAGAGTTCAATAATTGCACCAGAACTTGGTTACAAGAAGAGTTTTGAATTTAAAAGGAAACAACAAATTCCAGAAAGTGCCTAGTCTTTTCTAATTTAGCCAGTTTTGGTCCCAGAATCTACTTTGGTTCAAACGATCAAACCAGTTTTGTAAATTAGCCCTTGAGGTTTTAGAATTTTCATATAAGCCCTTTTGTGTAAACCCTACTTGAGAATTTCCTAAAAATTGTTAAAAATTTCCTTCAAATATTATATATATGTTTTAGCATATTAGAATAATTTGAGTTTTAATAAGGGTGACAATTTGAACCTGACCAAAGTTAGCGCGTTGGGTCAGTAATAATTTGGTACAGGTCACTAAACAAGTTGAACCATATAACCCATTTAATAAAAGGGTTGGGTTCGGGTACAAGTCTTGACCCACAATGACCCATGATGACACTATTAAATCTATGTATATTTTGTTATGGTATTTCGGGGCAATGACGGCATTGGTAGATGGACCAAAGTTTGATTCTTGTCACGCACCATTTTTTAAATTTTAATTCTTTTTTCTTTCGTAAGACAAAGTGCTTATGCTACAAGAATGTTAAAGTAAAAGTGCTACCTCAAAAAATAGAATTGTCATAGTGATTTTGTGGCGTTTGTGTGGCTTATTAGTTGTCTCAATTAGTTGTCTCAAGTTTGTGTCATCCTAGCTGCATATTATTTTGGGAACAAAAACATCCCAGACTCATACTATATATGGATTCCGTGGATCGGCAGACCCGATTATGAACAACATATAAAAACATCCCAGACTCATAGGACAGATTATGTGGGTTGGTAGACAAGATTATGATCAGGGTACAGGTTTACCCGTTTACTAATCCACTCAGTCACGGGTTGAGAAATTTACATGTTTATTAAATAAGTCAAGTACAGGTCAACCATAGTCGAGATGACACACCCGAAATTTACTCAATCTGACCCAATTGCCACCCTAGGTTTTAGTGCAGATATCTTACTTTTAGCATGTATTGCTAGTTATCTTCCAATATGATAATGTTACCTCAGTTGCATATAAAATAATGGAGTGCGATAGTAGCACTCTGATTCGTACTTAAAGAACAGAGACTTGAGAACTACCATGGTAGCTTGGGGGTTTTGGAATAATAGTGCATTATGATGCTTGTATGGTTGTCTACTAATGTAAGGATGTGGATACATATACTTCGAGTTTAAAGTGGCAGTAGGATGGTGAAATACATCATCGTTGCATATTTCATGTTCACACTAGGCGCAACGACTCATTCGCAAATAGCCCCCATCGGGGGAGAGGGGGCTCAAGAAATATCAAGATAAAGAATAAAAGATAGGCTTTTTGTAAATAGCCCACATTCGCAAATAGCTCCCAATCGCAAATAGCCCTCATTTGCAAGGCTTTTTGTTTTCTCAAACGTAGCCAGGCCGGGACTCTGCACAACCCACTTCCAGCCATATTCAGTGACCTAGGCCTCCGTGTCTAAAAGATGGGATGGATAAGAATAATTTCCATTTGGGTTAAATACTAGTCAATAGTGTTAACATAGTAGTAGTCAAAAGGGAGTAACACAGTAGTAGTCAACAATGAAAATACATAAACTTTGGGATACTCTAATTGATTAAAAAAAAAATTAACAATAAAAGGAGATATGTTCAACAGAATTTTTATGCTAAGATTCAAGGATCTCATATGATGATTAGGGTTATTAGGGGTCCATGTTAGTCTTGATAACCATTGTAATTTTGTTGGATAAACAGATAACGAGAAAAACACCAATATTACAAGGATGAAAGGAAAAAAGAGAAGGCAAAAGGAGTAATTTTTCTAAACTTTTGAAAGAATAAAAATGAAAGAATAATGCTCGTAATAAACAATGATGGTGTCCGCAAAAGAAAAGGGATCTTCATCAGAAGATATAGGTTTCACTAATAGTGACTTGCGTTCTCAATGAATAATTATCATCTAGTATCATGTTAAGGGAAGGGATTACTCTTGTGCTCTTGTATTGGGATTCAAGGGGATAGGTATGTGATCTCATGTAGTCTTATTTAGTGAAAATCTCTCTCAATGCTCTCCTCATGAGTGTTGGTCGGGTCTGGCCGAGCCGAAAGGTCTTACTGTCATTTTCTTCTTCTATTGAAACCCCCATCAGTACGTGTTGGCAAAGGTTCCAGTGTCATAACATTCTCCATTTTAGAGAGGAGATCTAATTATCTACATATCATAAGCATATTACAATCAGACAACACGGCATTTACAACTCATTCAAAATGCTTTAATTATCTTGATCCCTAATTATTTTGTATTATTAAGCAAAGATAAAACTCCGCTAGTGCATCGTTCACTGCTTATCACAAGTCAGGATAAAGGAGGAGGGTTGTGTAGGCTTGTGACAGCCAATGTAAAACATTGTCACATACTATGAATATGAACCAAGAACTAAATTTCGTTGGGCGTTCCCTACTGAGCGACACACGACATCGGAGCCCGAGTGTAGTGAAAAGTGGGCAAGAGTTGCTAGCATCCAAAAGTGACGCGCCACATCGGCGCTCGGATGTGGTGTCAAATAAGTAAGGGTTTCCACACTTTAATAAGTGGGTGAGGGTAAAGAAGTTAGCTCATGAAAATAAGATTCGGTTAGCATCATAAAACATAAGTTCTCTTATAGGTTTTTTAGAAGAGTTAGTTGATGCTATGATTAGAAGGAAAGTTAGTATTTTGTGTGTGCAAGACACTAAGTGGGCAGGTGAAAAAGCTAAAGTTATAGAGCTTTGGGGGTATAAATTTGGTATACTACTAGAGATAAAAATCGTAATAGGGCGGGTGTGATCATAAATAAACAATTGTTTGAGAATGTAGCAGAGGTTAGAAAGAAGGGTGATAGAATTTTATTAGTTAAACTTATTGTAGATACATAGATTCTAAATATATTAGTGCCTATGCACCACAAGTAGGACTTGATGAGTCTAGTAAGCGTCAATTTTGAAAGGATATAGATGAGATAGTGTAAGAGATACACATTAGAGAAAAGCTTTTCATAAGTGGTGACCTCAATGGGCTTGTAGGAGCTAGTCGCTATAGGTTTGATAGTGTACATGTAGGATTTAATTTTGGAAAAGAAATGAACCAGTTCGATTCTAGATTTTGCTTTATCCTATGATTTGATCTTGGCGAATACTTATTTTAGGAAGAGAGTTTCTCACTTGATCATTTTTTGAAGTGGATCAAGTGCGAGCCAAATAGATTTCTTTTTAACTAAGAGAGTAGATAGAGGTAATTGTATCGATTATAAGGTATTACTAGGTGAGAAGATAGTAACCCAATATAGACACTTAGTTTTAGATGTTCGAATTAGAAGGGGATTTAGAAAGATTAAATGTAAGTTAGATCCTCAGATTAGTGGTGGCGGTTAAAAGAATATAACCAAAGAGTCTGTAGATCGAGCAGTACGGGAACCAGATTGAAAGGCCCAAATGATCCCAATACAATATGAAACAAAGTGGCTAGCTGCATTAAGAGGGTAGCTAAGGATATATTTGGTGAGTCAAGGGGTGGTGCTCCACCATATAAGGACACATCGTAGTAGAATGAAGAGGAAAAGCTGTCATTAAGATCAAACATGACTTTTACAAAGATTTGAAGAGAACAGTAATGAACTGAGTTTTGAGGGGCATAAGCTAGAAGGAGGCTAAAAAAGTTATTCAAAATGCAAGAGGTAAAGTGTACAAAGAAGTGTACGAGAAGTTGAAAACCAAAAAGGTCAAAAAGGATAATATAAAATTGCTCGAATAAGAGAGAGAAAGGCTAGAGACTTATGTACTGTAAGGTGTGTCAAAGATGAGAATCAGAAGGTTTTAGTTCGAGATAAAGAAATCAAGGAAAGATGAAGAGAGTATTTTGACAAATTATTCAATGGGAGCTCTACTCAATATTTGAGTGACCTTACCATTCAATGTCAAGATATGAATCATAATTGTATACGCAGAATTAGCGAATCAAAGTTAAAAAGCCTTGAAGAGGATGAAATCAAGGAAAATTGTTGACCCTGATGGAATTCCTATTGAGATATGGAGATGCCAAGGAGAGATTAGTGTGAAATGACTTACAAACCTCTTTAATAAGATCTGGATAACTAAAAAGATTCCAAATGAGTGAAAGAAGAAAACCCTAGTACCTCTCTATAAGAACAAGGGTGATAGAGAGTTGTTCAACTACCATGGAATAACTCGTGTGCCACACCATGAAGCTCTGGGAAAGAGTAACTGAACACAGGTTAAAGCAGAATGTTAAAATATCATAGAACCAGTTTGGGTTCAAGCCGGGGCGATCGACGACAGAGGTTATTCATTTGATTTAACTTATAGAGCGATTTCGAGAGAGAAATAGAAATTTGCATATGATTTTTAAAAAGCTTATGATAAAGTGCCAAGAAAGGTATTTTGGTGGACATTGATGAAGAAGGAAGTTCCCATCAAATATATTGACATAATCAAACATGTGTACGATGGAGTAGTGGCAAAATTCAGACCTTGTCAAAGATCTGCATTAAGTCCATTTTTATTTGTCATAGTGATGGATGAGCTTACTAGAGCTATTCGGGATGAGATATCGTGGTGTATGTTATTTACTGATGATATTGTCCTAGTCGATGAGATGAGAGCTGGGATAAATGTCAAATTGGAGTTATGGAGGCAAACTTTAGAATCTCGATGTCTTAGATTAAGTAGATCCAAACAGAGCATATGGAGTGCAAATTCAGTAAACAGAGCATCCGGAATTATAGTGTTGTGACATTAAACAGGCAAGAGATACCGATGAACAGTCAGTTTAGGTACTTAGATTCTATTATCCAAAAAGATTAGGAGATCAATAGTGATGTCAACCATAAGATCCAAACCGGCTGGTTGAAATGGAGAAGCGCAACAGAAGTTTTATGCGACGTAACATCCCATTATGGGTGAAGAAAAAGTTTTACCGAACTGCAATTAGACCAACTTTATTATATGGCACAGAATGTTGGGTTATAAAGAGATATTATGTCCAGAAGATGAGTGTAGCAGAGATGTGCATGCTTCGTTGAATGTGTGGTAACACGAGAAGAGGTAAAGTGAAAAATGAGAATATTCTTACTGAGATAGGCGTAAGACCCCATAAAAGATAAGATGAGAGAAAATCGCTTACGATAGTTTTGGTCATGTGCGACGTAGACCTACAGATGCGTCAGTCGGGCGAGTAGAGCTTATCAACTTTAGGCAAGTTCAAAGAGCAAAGGGAGAGACAAAAAAAAACATGGATGAAGGTGATACGATAAGAGATAGAGGCTAAATGTCTTAATGAAGGCATATTGCTCGATAAAAATGAGTGGAGAAAGCTAATCCATGTGCCTGATCCGGCATAATTCTCTTTTGGTTCCATGTAGCCTACCCCAAATACATGGGATAAATGGCTTAGTTGTTGTTATTGTATTAAGCAAAGATAACAAGGTGATCATGGGAAAAATGCCTATATGAGTTATGTCTATTGTAGCATGGTCAATATAACTTGGGCCGCACTAAATCTTTCTTCCCAACAAGCCCATTTTCCTTTATTTGGAAGACAGGCGGGTTCGAAAGGCAAGCGAAGCTGCATTATAATGCAAGTTCGCAGAAAACATTCCTATAAATTCAATTTATGTTACACATTGTTCACTCTTGGGTTATCTACAGGGAACATTAATATTGTAGGCACTCCTGAATATCAACAAATATCAGAAGTCAATTATTATTATTATTTCTTTTACAACATATAACGGAATTTAGATTTGTTTGGTAATCATAAAACAAATACATTTCATGCATTATCATTAACAATATAAATTAGAATGCTAAAACAGGATAAATACATGGCATCTCCTATATAATATGTTGAAAAACCTTCTATAGTACATGTATCTGTTAGCACTACATGACATGAAAGACTCGGAAAACCTATCAGTACTCATTAACTTTCCTGAAAATTTGAAGAAGCTAGAGTAATATTTATGGATCTACATGAGCATAATCTCATAAGACTATTATTGGATATCATGCCATGACACCCTCACCTTTAAAACATGAAAGGAATAATGATGTGCTAAAGCTTTACTCCTAACAATTGTAATGCTAAGGATACAGTGATGTCAAAGATGTCAAAAAGCAAAGATGCAACATATATTTAAAAACACATGATATAATTGAAAGAGAAAAAAAAAAGAAATGTAACACACAGATACTTGGATGTCCAACTTACTTGTCATATGTTTCGTCACTACCGCTTGTCTCAATAAGAACATAAAAGTCATACAATGATGGAGGTAATGGGTTGCGGACACCATCTAAGTGACCTAAAACCTACAACAGCAGATAAATTTAAAATAAGAATCACCAATAAATAAAATACTGATAACATACTTTATATGCATTTTAAACTTCAGACATTGAATACCTAGAAAATAACAGGGATAAAAGAATGGAAAAAGAAATAGAAGCTCAGATTTATGAGAATTATTTAGGCATACAAGTTGTCCAAACACCCTAACTAGGGCAGTAATCATCCGAATTTAAACAAAGGATCAAGACCAGGACAGTACATGAACTTCTCTACAATTTAAAGAGAGAAGGAAATACCCTGACCATATGATAATCTATACTACTATAACTAGACATTGGATGTTCAATTGTGTCACGGACACAATTTATTATTTTGTCCCTAGGATCCTGAGGCTTATGGTAATTTCAAACATCAATAAATAAATAAATGTAAAAAGAAATCAATCAAACTAAAGTCCCAAACTAATCAAAAGAATTTTTCTTATTTTGAATATCATTAGGTCTAGGAAGCAAAACCCATCAAATTCAAATACACTGCTATTCACATAGGAGACTACAGCTAACCTTCAATCTCATGGGCACATGGGGGCCTCCGTGCATTCGAATGGCACAGCTCAAAAGCTAGTCTACTTTAAGGAAACCACGCCAAACAATTATTTCCAAATACCTTAGGAAACCGGATTTTGTACTCACTTGCCAAACTAAGCCACTACGTAACAATTTTTACCTTGGCTTAGGTTTGCCACTACATTAGTAGATAAAAGAATAAGCATCAACCACAACCTCTGCAAACCACCCTACTCCTCGGGTCGAGTTAGCTCAAATGCTTGCAAACTCTGCCCTTGAGTTTGACTCTCACCTCCTTTTCTACTACAGCCACACTCTCTTCTACATTCTACAATGTATCCGTACCTGCCTCTATAGCAAACGAAATACCTTAAGACTGCTCGCCTGCCATTAGGCCATAAGAAACAAAGACCGATTCATGTCAGGAAATATAAATATGTGAAGGGTGTTTTATGTAAAAGACTATATATAAACAAGAATAGGAGAAGAGATATAAAAAATCTCACTCTTTCCATTTTCCAAAAATATAAATTTTTTCATGGTAACAGAGCTTAGAACTAGTCAGTATGGTTTTTTTCCTCTCGCTGCGTCTTTTATAAGCTTGGAACGCAAAGGGCGATTGGCACAAGTTGTGAGTCTGGAGGCCTTTATCACCTTGAGGTAGATCCTCCAGTGGTAGATTACTCCAGTTCTTCCTATTTCGACATTCATTCATCTAGGCCATCCACCATTGCAAAGTCTAAAAAAAATTAGTTCCTGCTTTGAGCCATGTATCTTTATTAGATTGTGAGTCGTGTCAAGTGGTTAAGCATCATCATGTGTCTTATCATCTGCAATTCAATAAAAGAGTTGATAGGCCTTTGCAAAGAAGTCATTTCAAAATTTGGTTTTAAGTACTTTATTACATCTGTGGATGAGTACTCTCGTGTAACTTGATTATTTCTAATGAAAAATCGTTAACAAGTGCTCTCTATCTTTAAAAATTTTGTGCTGAAATAAAAAATCAATTTGGTGCATCTATATGTGTTTTAAGATCAGATAATACAAAGAAGTTCATCATTTGTAGATTTTGTCTTGGTCTGGTATTGTCTATCAGATCCTATTCTTGGGATTACAGAACATAAATAGGTATTTGTTAGAAGTTGCACATACATTTTTGATTGACATGAAAGTTCCTATATTGTTTTAGAGTGATGCAGTTTATCTTATAAATCGCATGCCTTCTTCTGTACTTTGAGGGTCAGTTCCACACCCTTACTCTATTCACACAATGATCTCTTTTCTTTACCATCAAGAATTTGTGGGTGTGATTGTTTTGTTCATGACAATCGTATTGATAAAATCAAGTTAAATCCGAGAACTCTTGTTTTATTGGGATACTCTAGGACTCAAGAATAATGTTTAAACAAATTTGTGATTTATGCTAATGTTACATTATTTTAGTCCAAATCCTATTTTAGAAAAGAGACTTCTTTTGTAGAGTCTGGTGATGATGATGATTCTATGCATTTTCTTCTAAATTTGTTCTTGTCCTTTATTGAATCATCTTTAGGACACAGAGATTTTGGAATCAATACTATCCAAACATGATAATCGTCTGCAAGTGTATAAACGGCAAGCTACACAGCTTAATTTAGATCCAACAACTATGCCAATTCCTTCTAGCGCTTCGGGTTCCTGACGCACAATTGGATGAGAATATTATCGTCCCTTTTTGAGCATACTCCTACTGACGATGATGCATAATTTTATCTTGATCAACCGATCACTCTTCAACAATTTTATTCACACACCCACCTGTGTGTGTGAGAGAGAGAGTTCTCAATACATGCCCTACATTCAACAATTATTTTTATAAAATTCTCTAAATTTCAAATCAATAAGTAACTTTCTTCAAGAAATATCTTATGTATAACTGGTTCTTCAAATGTTCTATTAATAATAACTAATTTTTTTTACATATTTATTATAAGTTGCTAAAACAAAAACAAGTGTCTCATGAGTTTCCCATGCAAGTTGGTCAAATAAAGATAGGTGTCCTAGCGGTATAAATCTGGTGTCCTACGAGTAGGAAACATTTTCCATTGATTTTTGATATGGTATGGTACCAAAGTCGGAAACACGTGTCCCACCCACATATAATGTCTAGTAACCGGTTGTCACAACGTTTGGGAAAATGTCCATTAATTGTAGTATTCTCCAGTTTTTTATCGAGGAGAGATGATTGTTGCAAAGGATAGAGCCCATTGTTAATCATATACATTGTTTAGCCCCGTATACTCACATATAAATAAGAGTTTGGTAAGGGATTCATGTGCAAGTATTGTCCTGCATCAACTACTGGATAACATTAGAAAGTATATGCAAGTCAAAGGATTTGGAATTGGAACCAAGACATACTAGCATAAGCTTTTGGGTCCAAGTAGTTGCTAGCTAATATTAATACCATGTTACTACAAAATGGGGCCACGTTCTTCAAAACATAACTTTAACCAAACATGAATTTTTACAACTAGTGGTGATAAAGACCCGCCCTTGTCATGTGGAGCATCCTGCCAGATTTGATTGTTGCTCAGGGAGAGTCTAAGGAAAGTATCTAGATTAAAGAAATCATTATATGGCTAAGAGCAGCATCTTATAGTTTGTTTTATAAATGTGTTGCAGTGATGATCATAAACATCATTATCTTATTTTGACATCATCTGAGTAAGAGGATTTTGATTGTTTTAGGTAGTGAGATAGGAAGGTCAGAGAAGGATATTTGGTTACCTCAGAAGAAATATCTTCACAATATATTCTCAGCAACTAGGATGTTGTGATACAAGCCAAAGGATATTCCTATGGATCTGAATTATAAGGTAATGGCAGACCATGGGATTCTTTGCATGATAGAGGAAGATACAAGAGATCGTGGACTGAACTATATGACAGTTAAGTTAGTCAACCTGATATTGCTCATCTCACAATTGTTGTAAGCCAGTTTCTGTTGGTCCTCAGACTTCTCGTTGAGATGTTATGTGATATTAGTAGACTGCACAATATATTCTAATTATGGATGTTCTCAGATAGCTACTTTTTTAGATGATGATTGGGCTGCACATCATTTGACAGATGATTACAACACAATATAATGTTTGTTGGAGAAACCTTGTGTCTTGGAAGAGCAAGACACAAAGTGTTGTATCAAGGTCAAAGTTTAGAAACTAGATACCCAACTATGGCTAATATAACTTGTGAACTGATATAGATACGACAAAACTTCTTGGTGAGCTTGGTTATGCATCTTCTCCTGTGTGTGTGTATTGTGATAATCAAGTAATTACTCATATTGCATCTAATTCAATGTTCTATGAGAGGAATAAACATATCGAGATTGATTGTTATCTTATTCCACAGAACATAAAAGAGTAAAAAGATTATGAAGCCTGATAAGATTTAGATTATGGAAATTACAGAGTTGATGAGTCATCTCTCTAAACTCTTATTTGCAGGCAAATACAATTACAACTCCTAGTAGAAATAGGACTCCTAATAACATGTAGCAATATGACTCGTAATTAAGTAAAATTCCATAATAACTCCTAAATACATAATGACTCCTAATTACACTCTCTCTCACGCTGGAGCATATACATCAACACGCCCAGTTTGTCACAAATAAAATCAACTCAAGTCTTCCCAAGAGGCTTTGTGAGTATATCTATCAACTGATGAGTAGATGATATATATCGAGTCTTGATGATTTTATCCTCTGCCACTTCTGTCGCACCAAATGGCACTCTACCTTAATATATTTTGTTGACTCGTGAAATACAAGATTTTTCCAGCAATGTGAATAGCAGCTTGATTGTCAAACTACATTCTCATAGGAGATTCTATAAAAAAATCAAGTTCCGATAGGAGATCTAATTACATGGCTAATCTATCATCGCACAATAATCTGACTCAGAACTAGATCGTGATACCAGACTTTATTTCTTACTTCTCCAAGACAAAAGATTTCCCAAAACAAATACACAATTGCTTGTGGTTGATTGTCTATCAATAAGTGAGGTTGTCTAATCTGCATCTGAAAATCCTGCCACTCGAATATGGCCACAATCTGAATACAATAACCTATTATTGGAACCTTTTTCAAGTATTCGTACTACTACATTCAAATGACTTGTCTTCAGTGTCGGGTCTAGTTACTGTTAAATAATTCAACTTTCCAACCAATCTTCGATATCTATGAAAAGAACTAGAATCAAGAGATGATAATATACCCTGGTTCCCAGTCATATGATCTGAAACTCCTGAATCTATAAACCTACATGCATGGAGAAGATGATGTAAGACCTGTGGAGTTATTTGTGTTTGGGCCAGAATAGTTGTGGAGGAAGAAGATGATATTTGGACAGTCTGAAACTGCTGAAACAACTAAAACTGTTGAAATTGTAAAAATTGCTGAAACATGTGAAACTGGTGGCGTGGATTCCCCTATTCTGTCATACTCATGAACTCTCTTCATCCAAAATACCCAACCAAATAATCCACCCTTGGGATCTAAACACGCTAAAATACCCAAGCAAATGATTCTCCCTCAAGTATGACCCAAACAAATGATCCTCACTCGGGATCTAAAACAACTCATAATCACCAAACTCTCAAGTATTCAAATAGAATACATAATCTGAAAAGAGAATAACCCTAGAACTCCAAACAATCCACATTTTCTTTCTTTTTTTCTTACAGTATACTGTTCACGTGAACAGTACCTGTGTCAGAAGTATTCACCGTGAACAGTAACATTTTTTTCTTACAGACCTGAATTTAGATCATGTTTAATCTAGAGAAAAGAAAAAGAAAAATAAAGAAAACAAAACAAAAAGGTTGTCGATAATGATCTCAGTGATGGCAGGCGGAGATGATGATGAAGGTTGCAAAGAATCAGGAAATCTAGGGCTCCGGTACCACGATAAGAATTAGATTATAAAAATTAAAGAGTTGATATGCCTTTTCTCTATACTCTTGTTTACAGGTAAATATGGTTACAACTCCAAATAGAAAAACTCATAATAACAAGTAGCAATATGACTCCTAATTAAGTAATAACTCCTAACTACATAATGACTCCTAATTATAGAGCCAAATTATGTGACATCTACTGCTCAATTAGAAGACTTGTTTACAAAACCACTTGAGAGATCACAAGTGTATTTATAAGAAATGATTTAAATACTCTAGCTTGTAGGGGAGTCTTCAGAGTAATTAGGAATTACAAGGTTTTTTATTTAGAGACAACTTTATCTCATGTGTGTGTGCTCGCGTACACGAGAGAGAGGGAGAGGAGACATGAATTTGTATTCTCTCATTCTTTTCTCTAACTTCTGATCAGTCGGCAAAGATTGAGATGATATTGGAGAGATAAAATTGTTTCAAATCAATAAATTAGGAATTAAGGTTTAAGAAGAAAATAAATTTGAGCTTCGCACCCTTTGCACCACTGGCTTCACACCCTAATCTCAAGAACTCAAGGCTCATGAAATTTTAAACTGAAAAGTTTAATTCATTCATTGTCTACTAATAAAAAAAGTTTAGGGTTTATTTATAGGCTTTACATGAAAGCGCTTCTACAAAATAACCGATGTGGTACTAAACACCACATAAAAGAAGACAACTACTCAAAATAAACTAAGACAAAGAAAACACTAGCAACTGGTGATGTCCACATCATTTTCCCTGGAATAGGAGAAACTTGACCCTATCGAGTAATGTCTCCCCTCACGAAGTATCTCAATTGGGCAATGATGGTAATCGAAGAATAAATACTAATGCGTCACATCGAGACCAAGGTGATGGGGGTGGAGCTAGCCTCTGTGACAGGTCGACTGTAAAAGATGATAACTCGATCATGGCACCCATAGTAGACAGAGGTGCATCATCCCCGCTGAATACAGAACTAATACCAGGATCTCATGGAATGTCCAACTCGTAAGCAATGGAAGCACTCCTCTTCAGAATCTTATCGAAATCTGTACGCCAGACGTGCAACTTCCTCACGGCCTCAGGGTGACTCGTAATCATCACCTTATTATTAACTGTAAATTCTTACAAAATAATATATGGATATACAACAAATTTATAAGTATCATTACAAATTGTTATCGTTCTAGTGATATCATCAATATGTGCAACAGGCAAATGCAATACAGTAGGCACTCTAGGCATAATTTTTAAAGATGGGAAAAGGATATATCTGGATGCCTAGGAGGGCACAATCTATCCTCGCAGATGGAGGTATATTAGACTCAGACACAAACTCCAAACAACCAAAAAAAGTACTGAAAATCATATGATGGATCATGGCAAGGAACTCAGGTGACTCACTAGAAGATGAATTGATTGAAACGACCATAAAATCGTAGTCAGTACGAGAGGACTCAGATGATCCACTACATGTAACACTAGAATCGACTGTCTCGTGCCCAATATCATTCTCTATCAAAGACGTGACAAATGAATACCTAGAGATTTGTCTAGAGACACTAGACTCCGCTAATTCAACCGCAGACTCGCTAATATCATGAGCATGAGCATCCACATCTAAGGGTGTACTAGACTCAACTATTGCATCTACTACTTCACTAGTACTCTCATAAGAAGCATGACACTCCTCAATAATCGGTGTCGGAGCTAACTTGAATGTTTCAATTATCCTTGAAGTCTTAGAATGAACGTGGACATCCTCAACAACCTCCGAGTCAACATCATCACTTGGCACAATTCTAACAATGTCAACTCTCCGATGGGCACCAATAATCATAATGTTCATATCCCTCACACTTAAAATATCGGGCCTTGGCATTGACTAATATTTTGAAAATCAAGTTTATCTTTAAGGCAATATCAAAGGCCTCTTCAACGGTGTCTAAATCATAAGAGCTAATGATCATAGCATGCTTTATTTTGGGCTTTAAACCCAAACAAACCTAGTTATCTGAGAACGGTGCTCTCACATCACCACAACAGGTCAAGTCCTCAAATATGGCTATGTAATTCTGAACAGACATATAATCCTGACGGTAGTTGTTTAACTGATCTAAGAGGTAGTGCTTATAATATTGACTGGCCATGATGGCTACAAATGCAAAATCAAGAAAACAAGTAGATGCAGCGACTCAAGTAAACTAAATGTATGAACTAAGTGAAAATAAAAATATCCTAAAAGTTCGAGTTCTTAATGCAAGAAAATTCACTCCTAAAATAATGAAAAATGACAAACATTGATGCAACCACTAGATAGAAATAAATAGCAATTCAATCAACAATTATTGCAATCCAAATAGTAGTTGCAAGTAATTTAACAATTAATAATTCCTCTAAACTTAGGATATCACCTGAGCGGTGAGTTGTTCACGCCCAAACGCAAAACTCCTCTGAGAATCCTCGAAGAAGTACTCACACGAGCTGAAATCACCCAAAATTATCCTGGGCAGTGGTAATAAGTGGAAAATAGCTGCATCGAGAATGGCGCAAACTGGGTGCGAATCGGGGCTAAAACGAGCTCGAACCATGATTGTGGTCTGTATCTCGAACAGTACTGGCACCAAACAAGAGATGGTGAGGCCAAATCTGCTGCCCAAAAGTCGTGAAGTCTCTCATGTGGCACTGGGAATCAGTTATTCAATGCTTCAGACGAAAATCGAATCAGACTCCGAACGAGCCTGAAACAGGCTCTGAAAGCTTGATGTCTGCATTGTAGCTAAACTGAGTTGGTTCAGTTGGTCAACTCATACCGAGTCAAACCGGTCTAAATGGGTTGGATCGAGTTGAGTTGGACCGGTCTGCTAGCTTAGGCATGAAACGGATCGGGTTTTGGCGGGTTTCTGTATCAGACCCGAATCAAACTCGATTGATTAACAACCTAGTGGATTGGGTCGGGTTTAAAACAAACCCAAACGAACCCATATAAATCCACCCAACTGCTTTCTCCCCTGCTCGAGATCTAAGGCTTTAGGGCCCTTTAGGTGGCGGTGGAGCACGGGCGGAGACGGCGCGAGACGACGGCGCCTGGGCGGAGACGGCGCGAGACGACGTGGATGAGGACGGCGATGGTGGAGAGGCGGTGATGTGGCAGGGTGCTCTTAGCGAGGTCGATGGAGGCTCAGTCGACGAGATCCACGATGGCGATGGACGGAGGACCGCGACGATGTTGAGACGAAAGACTGAGACAGAGGACTGAGAGGATGGCGATGAAAGGCGTTGATGATGGCATGGTTCGAAGACTCGACCGAGTCGTATCCGTCTCAGCACCTGCCGAGATGAGTCCGATACCCGAATCGCATGTTTAGGTGGTATCAACCAGATTCGGGGCCGACTCGGCGACGACTCGGCTGAGTCCTGAGATGACTCAGGATAACTCGGCCGAGTCGGCCCCGAGTCGGGCCGACTATTCTCCCCCTGCTCGAGACCGGTTAAAATAAACGAAGAGAGACCTACCGTCGTCGTTGTGAGCTGTCGCCTTCGTCGTGAGCTACCGCCTTCGCCGTAAGAGAGAGAGAGGGTGAAGGAGATCGAGTCAAGGGGAAAGAGGGAGAGCAAGAGAGGAGAGAGAGGGAGGGATCGGGTGAGGGAGAGCCAGAGAAGGAGAGCGAGAGAAGAGAGAGGGAGAGATCAAGAGAGATCGGGTGAGAGAGAGAGAGCCAGAGAGGGAGAACGAGATAGGAGAGAGGGAGAGATTGAGAGAGATCCGATGAGGGGGAGAGCCAAAGAGGGAGAACGAGAGAGGAGAGGAGAGATCGAGAAAGAGATTGGGTGAGAGAGAGCCAGAGAGATATTATCTTTTCTTTTCTTTTCTTTTTTTGATTTTTCTCATATTTACCCCTCAAATCTTTCATATTTCTAAATTTACCCTACAAATCACCATATTTCCCCAATTACCCCTTCAAATCAAGATTGTTTTGGACATGTAATACATGAATTTTGATGTCTATCTTTTTTATGATTTGTCGTGAATTTTTTAGAATTTTTGAGCTTTCTATGTATTGTTTTGCGCGTATCGCCCGAGACCGATCCGAGTCGGCGAAACCGATCGTCTCAGTGCCCGCCGAGTTGGTGGCCGAGACCGCGACTTTGAACTATGGATGATGGAGGCGGCGACGTCGAATGGTGAAGCGCCGATCGATGTTGAGGATGAAGTCGGCGGTAATGAAGATCTATTGTTGGCAACGTGAAGTTAGAGCGGTGGTGGATTTTCTTGATATTGGGTGAGTTCGTCGTGGTGGCGGGAGGTGATCAACGTAGTTTGGCTACAGGTGGAGGTGGCGGCGGTGGTGAAGGATGTTGAAGACAAGGAGGGTGTAGTCGATCTTTCATATTTGAGAGGTATGAAGATGATAGAGAAGATGATGATGATGATGATAATGAAGAGGAAGATGGATGAGAACTGAGGAAGAGGGCGGCGATAATGAACCCGGAGGGTGGCGGTGAGATCTTGCGATGGGTGGTGTGATAGAAGGAGAGGGAGGGAGAAGAACAGTGTAATTTTGCAATTTTTTTGACTGATTTTTCAGTCGAATAATTCAACAATGTTTTTTTATGGAATAGATCTAGGGCCTTTTTTTAAGACAGATCTAGGTCTAGGTTTTCAGATCTAGAACTAGGGTTTGAGAGAGGCTAGGGTTTTAGGAGAGGGGAAAGGAAAATTTGAAAGGATTAGAGCCAAAGCTCTGATACCAAACTGATGTAATACGGGAGGTCGCAATCATCTTCAAATCAATAAATTGAGAATTAAGGTTTAAAAGGAAAAAATAAAAAGGAGAATTAGGGTTTAAGAAAGGAAGATAAATTTGAGCTTCGTATCCCTTACACTACGAGCTTCACACTCCCTGCACAACGGGTTTCCACAACCCCAAGAACTTAAGGCTCATGAAATTTTAAACTGAAAATTTTAATTCATTCATTGTCTACTAATAAAAGAAACATGGGGCCTATTTATAGGATTTACAAAGAGCATTTCTACGAGATAACCGATATGGTACTAAACATCCACATAAAAGAAGACAAGTACTCAAAATAAACTAAGGCATAAGAAAACACTAGCAACTGGTGATGTCCTCATCACTCTCTCTTCTGAAGTTAGCAATACATGAAGTTAGCAATACATAGTGGTCAAAGTTTCTTATGAAGACCTTTCACTTTGTTTTCATTATGTAGGAGTTCGAACTAATTCCTGTTTGTGATTGGAGAGAGATGTTTTGACAATGGCCCACTTTGCTTTATAATGGATAATAAATTTTTTTTCTATTTCTTCTTACTATTGGAAATATATTTTGCTCTTTTGTGTTCTTCATGCATTGTTTTATACATGTATTAATAATACACTAATGCTGGGATTTTGTTGTGGTGTTCTCTTCTTCTATTAGTTCCCATTAGGTTACTTTCTTTCAGCCTTAATTAAATCTGATGTGCAAGTCCAATGTGTTTCAAATTGATACAATAGCACAAGAAAGGTACAATAGTAGGTAACTTGATTCTGCAATAAATATGCCAGAAACTTTGTTGTGCGTACACATGTTAAGCACAAGAATCATTATGCAGGCATCCAGATGCACTATTCTGTGTATTTTACTCTAGCAAATTCCTTTGAGGGTTTATTGAACTTAAACTATAGTTTGCGACACCAAAGCAGAAAATAAACTTATTGCAAAAAATTCATGTCAATTTATACAAAATGCATGTAATAAAGATACTTATGAGGCCCAGTTTCGGTGGTTAGGACATATAACAGAAAGGGATGGGGTTTGCCAGTAAGGAGTGAGATGCTCTCAGAACTAGTGGTAGACCAAAACCACTTGGATAGGATTTTAAAAGAACCATGGTTCTTAGTTTAATTGAGCGAGTGGACCTTAATAAAGTTGAACTAAGAATATGATTTACATGATCCCCAAGGATTGGAATAGAGGGCTTTTACTTTTGTTGTTGATATTTATGCTAGAGTTGATCCTACAGTTCATGTTTCAATTCATCTTCCCAACAATGATAACCTTCATTTAAATCTCAACTACGCATATCTCTGCAATTATAATAGCTTTCATTAATTTCAATCTACTATATTTCAAAGAATCAAGTTATGTTTTCCAAAACATATTTGAAATTCATCTGTATAAGATGATAATGTAACAATGTTTTTTTTCCTTCTGAGAATAATGTAATATGTTTTTGAATTCAACTCTAAACATAACTCTCCCAAGGGATACAAAACACATGCTTTTTGCACGTGCCATAGATCTAATAGTCCGTAACCCAGGGATGTCTGCTATATGATCAACCAGCTATGCAACAGAGAATGGACTTTAGGACCTCCAGAGGGGAAACATGTGAAAGTATTAGAACCTTCTTCTTTTACAAAAGGTTACATGCTTTTTGCACATGCCATAGATCTAATAGTCCGTAACCCAAGGATGTCTGCTATATGATCAACCAGCTATACAACAGAGAACGGACTTTAGGACCTCCAGAGGGAAAACATGTGAAAGTATTAGAACCTTCTTCTTTTACAAAAGGTTTACAATATCAAGGTCAAGGCTAACTTAATGGAGCCATTTTGGGTCTGTTTGGTTGTCGTAACTGGCCGTAATTCGTAGTTGTAATTGGTAAAGTCTTTTACAATTGTAAATGAGTTACATGTATGTAAATTTTTACGGTGTTTGGTAGGTAATATAAAATTGTAAAGTGGGAAAGTGTATTGTACTTTACGGTGTTTGGTTGTCGTAATGTATAAGTCGTAAGTGAAAAAGTTGACCACAAAATTAACTATTTGGTGATTTTAAAAATTTTAATACTGCAAATAAATATTAAAAAAGTTAAATATTAAAAATTTTTAATATTAATATAAAAAATATTACAAATTTATATGACCACAAAATTAACTGTAATTGGGCTATAAGTGAGTGGTAACTGGGTTGCAAGTGAGTGTTAGTTGAATTACGTAAGTCTTTTACGAATTACGGTCCAAACAAACGCTGTAGTTGTAACTGGGTAGTAAGTCATTTACGAATTACGGAGTTTTACGCGAAACAAACGGCCCCTTTCTGCATACAAGTATGGATACCGCAACGTGAACAACTACTGTCAAAGCAATTATCAGAATGCCATTAGAATTTTTTTTCTCTTTTTTTTTTTTGGTTCATTTGACTTTCTTTTTGTATTGGTGGGAGGACAAGAACCCTAGTCTCACCTTTGGCCAAACTTCCAGCCGTACAAAGCACTTCTTGATACTGGTCAAGACAAGAATCCTCGTGTCTGTTTTCTTTGAGGCTAACTAAATGGATAAGTGCATACATGAATAACTATTGTCAAAGCAATTATTAAAATAACATTTTACCTTTTTTTTCTTTTCCAGTTCCTATGGTTTTGCTTCAGTAGGACCAGGATTGGTACCTTGGTCTCCACACTGGCCTAACGACCCTATGCAAATGTACAAAGAGCTTAACATTGGCCAGGACTAAAATCCTGGTCAAACTTCCCATTTACCAAAATAGAAAGCAACCCTAAAGGCTTCCCCTGATCTTCTGCAGACTTTTTACAGCTACTTGGCACAATTTCACTTTTGTCTTGCAACACAATAATCTTGAGGAAGTTTCAAAGCAAACCTCATAATAAATTATCTGTCAAAACCCTGCTTATGCATATATAATCTCCATAAGTAAGCATATAGAACTACCGGCAAGCTGTATGTGTTTGGAAACTAAAATTGGAAGAGTGGATGGACTAAGTTCAATCACATACAAAGAATAAGCAGAACAGCGAACAATATTCTGGATATGGACCTCAAACAGGCCTATGTTCCTTCATGCACCTAAATCTACAGAAACAATGAATTCCAATCATGGAAGACTAACAAAGTATAGAGGGGGGAAATTTAATTGTTCCCGCATACTACAAGAAAATGTTTTAAAAACTTGTATAAATATGGAACAAGTTCAAGAAAGGTTCATGTTAGAAATACGCTCACCATATCCATACAATGGCTATCCATAAATTCAAATGCAGAAATGACATCCCCCAGGCTTCTTTTGGCTTCCAATAGTAATTTCTGAAAGTAAGAAAAGATGGCAGTGTGGAAATATAAATGCAACACATTCAAGAGATTGGTTTCATGCTGTGGAGGTAAAGGAATAAAAAATAAATAAATAACCAATGTTAGAGCATTGATGTGTGAGCCTATTCTAGTTAAGTGCATAATAATTATATTAATGCATGTATAATAATAATCTAACTATGGCTCCTTTACAACCAACATGTACACTGTTTGACTTGCAACATGATTCAAGGTCTCATACCCAACTATTATTTAGAATACCAATCTTGGATAAACCACTTATAGTAGATGAATATTTAATAGTTCTGTTATGCAAATGTCAAAGAAGAGTTAGGAGATGAAGCGCAACCTATAAGCATTTGAAATTTCATGTCTGCTAAAGTTCCCAATATGCCTGCTCCTCTGGGTAGAGGAAATAGATTTTGCTTATAGAGTACATGTTCTTGCTTGCTACATACAAGCATAATTTTCTTCCCTATTTTCTGGTTCTCTTTTTCTATTCTGACTGTAGCTAAAATTTGCAACTAACGTCCTAATCCACCAAACAAAACCCACCCCACACTGCCCACCCACCCCCCACCCCAAAAAAAAAACCAACACCACATACACACACATAGACACCCAAAAAAGAATAACTCTTAGCATTGGAAAATAAGTACACCTTCAAAGAAAACTGAAAAAATACTTGTGCAACCACAAAACTGACTTTAATTGCTTGAAGTTAAAGAGTTTGAGCCCTTAAGTGTCAATCATACAGCGGCCAAGCCCCACAACCTCTTAGACAACCAGATGCAGCAAGTCTTTCCCCAATGCAACAGAACGAAATAAGAGCAGGGAGGAAGATTGAATTAGTCACACTGCCTACCTTACCAATCACAATGGGACAACTTTATCTGGAAAATTACCTTACAAGCAGACGCAGATGGTAGCACTTGGCAACTTCATCTGGGAAATACCTTACAGGCAGTCATATATGGCATTGTTATCAAGGAACATAGAGGTGCAATACATTTCTCTCTCTTCTCTAGCAAGCATAAAAACAGAAAAGTTCACTCATTCTCTGTCCATTGTTCAATGCACAATGATCATAGAGGTTATTGTCAATTAAGTCATGTTTATGTTTCTTGGCGAGTTTCCTTTTTCTTAATATGTTCTCTTCCTCTCATTGCTATACTGTCTCACTTCTAACAGATTATAATCTCGCCTTACATGGTCTTTGTCACTATTTAGATGATTTTGCTGGCTTCCATACAGGGTTATAAATGCCTCTGCGATCTAAACAGTTCTTTGGTCTACCAGATCGTTCTCTGAAATTACCACTCCCATTAATTGAAGGCTTGAAACCTCCTATTTCACAGAAAGATTCGAAGTCATTCCCACTGATATACCTTCTAGTCCTCTCCCTTGGATGATAGTAAGAAACAACTATGCCACAATCTCTTGGTATCTAAAGCACACTAAGCACGCTCATTAGTGTCAGTACTTCTCGTCTACAAATTCCTCTTTAACCAATTCAGGACTGCAGTTTGGCATATTTGGAAGGAGAGAGATGCTAGTGTTTCAGCAGCACTCTAGGCATAAGATCGTGGTCTTTAGGAGCTTCCGTAAAGACCATGAACAATCCTCTATGTGCAGCAGCTTTCAGTAGTTGGGGTATTTTTGTACTTGATCACTGAACCCTATATTAGTTTAGACAGTCTTGGCTCATTGTAGTGGAGGGTGACGGCTAGAGTTCTCTCCCCTCTCTGCAATTGATCTATATTGCTTAGACTATTCATGGGTGTGTAATCTTGTAGAGTTTTAGTATCAATATAATTATTCACCATTCAAAATATGTATCTGTGTGTGTGTGTGTGTGTGTGTGTGAGGAGAAGAGGGAGAGAGAGTTGAGCTAGGCTACTTTCGGAAGCATCAAGAATGCAGATACTCCCAGTTTGATTTGGTTAAGACTACACTCAAATTCAAGATCCACATTGTTGAATGTGATCTACTACCCATTAACTAGCTAGAAACAAAATCTCAAATTTATTCGTTATGGTTTACCTACACATAAAGTAACCAAATTCGAAGCTTTTTGAGACACCTAAAACTGCTTAATTTTGAGACCACTTTAATAAACGGGTAAATCATAACAAAAACTTTTAAAATTTTGTTTCTAGCTAGGTTATGGGTGGTAGATCACATCCAACACTGTGGATCTTCAATTTGAGTGTTGCCTTAACCAGTTCAAAGTGAGAGCATCCATATGCTTGATATTTCCGAAAATAGCCGAGCTCGAGCACTAACTTTATTTTAATTAATGAAAAGAAGAAAAAGATTTTCATGAGAGCACATCCTTACTACCAAGCTAGAAAACTTAAACCGAATAAATACTCCGAATCAAACCACCTACACTCTGCCTTGAAGATTGCCTAGTCTGCATTGGATGTTGGTGGTTGCATCTTTCCTTTCTCCTCCTTTTCTTTTGTTTTTCTCGAACTTCCTCTGGAGCGCCTCCCATTCTGGATTAGGGATTGCACACTAGGTAGAAGTGAAATATCAATCTTATTACTCTTCAATTTGTAGAACTTCCAGCTCCTTTAAAAATTTAGCATGACTATCATATGGATCAGTTGTAACAATAGCCTCAATTCTGGAATTCTCGTTGAATACTTTCAATACTTCTTCCCTAATGGAAGGAGCAACTCATTTTTCATCAGAATCTCTTTAAAGACCCCATCATCAACCTCCAACATGACAACCTTAGCTAAAGATTTAACCACAGCCATCTCAACAAAGCACAACCACTCTGTACCTAATAATGTCTGTTGCCACACTGATAATACTGTGAGACAAAAAAAATTAAGTTTGATGGTGGCAATCATAGCCATGCTGGCACCACCGTAAGAAAATCCCTCTCCAAGGAAATATCTTTTGGCCACTCTTTCTTAATAGTTAATAGAAAATTAAAGAATCAAGGGTCTTCATGCAAAATTTTCTCAAAATGCATGCTCCTAAATTTAAGAAGAAAAACTTATTTTCTCCCAAATTGATTTCTTATGAATGCGTGGACTTCCATATTTGATGGACACAAGTTTGAAAATGATGATAGCAAGGGTTTAAGCCCAGAAGATCTGTGGTGAAAGTATGTGATAAAAGATCTACTTAGGGCCTGCAATAATTGATATCTGTAAACATGTACCATTTACTCGTACTGACACAATAACAGCAAAGATTAACCAGAAGCATTAGCCTTATTGTGGTGCACCATTGTCAAGATTGCAGCTTCAAAAAGAAATCATTTATATATAATCATTAGAGGTTGTATTGATGCAAATCTAATAAGCTGTTAGCACGTCTCCTTTGGCATAAAACGGGTCATTTTTTTGAGTCTTAGATTAATGCAACCATTACCTTTTCATGCCTAGGTCAAGAAGCATTCTGTTGCTCATTAGGCTAGTGATTCAGAAGTCCTGTTCTTCCATCAGATGTTTATCTTTCTGGATATTTCAATAAGACAGTGACACTACTCAGAAGAGAAGGAACTAAAATGTTGAGCCCTCGTATAGCTCCAAAGAAAAGTAAAGCCCAATGTAAAAGAGTTGCTAAAAATAAAAACACAGTGACAGTTATTATTTAGTGATATTTCCTTCTGTAGGATCCATGCCAACTCCAATATTAAGGACTTCATAGTCTTTGAAGATTGCCTGCAACCTGGTATGTCATGACAAAACTATTGAGATCGATCCTCAGTTTGCTAGGATGATTCCACCGTTCTTAACTATTCTCCAACTTAAATCAATATTTTCACCACTATCATGTGATATGATCATCCATCCACTGACAAAGTTTCTTTAAAGTCAAGAAAAAAAATTCTGGCCCTGCATATAGCAAATAAACTAGCAGCCAATATGGTCTTTATTTAGTTCCATCATCTGTGTTCTCATTGTTTGTCCTGCCTGGGTTTTGAGAGGAAGAGTACCATATGAGTGCCCTGACATTCTACCGCATTTATGCAGATTATCTTACATTCTAGAGGCTAAATTCATGTGAATAGCAGGCTCATCTTTTGGATGCCACCTTACTGTATCCCCCAGAAACCTCCTTCCTCATATTCCATATGTATCCTTAACTAATAGTTTCTGATAAGGGCCAACATGTCCAGAATAAGGAACTTTCTATTAAGAATACTCAAACCTATGGCATACCGAATACAATAGAAATAATATGATACAAATGGAGCCATAAATTACTGGCAGCAGTGGACCCGTATATACCCACACTACCTTTTTTCTGGATAAATTATTATCTACTTAAGAGTTCAATTCCATACAGTTGATTTTTTTAATTTAGGAAAGTTTATTACCTGACAACTTGAAAAGTCTTTACAAGCAAGAAACGCGACATTAGTTGATAATAGCTTAGGAGGGGTGAGTATTGAGACCTTCGTGACAATCCCCAGTGTACCTTCACTTCCTACACCAATTATGTAAATACATAATTTATCCTTAATTCATGATTGCAGACATGAAAAACTGCCTCCTTAATAGAGATTGTGTACGCACCAATGAATAGATGCTTCAAGTCATATCCTGTATTGTCTTTACGTAAAGTCGTAAGCATGTCAAGAATGGTTCCATTAGCTAAGACAACTTCAAGGCCTGAAACATTAAAACAAAATACAGTATGACCGCAACCAATGTTTGAGACACAAGAAGATAATTTATGCCACAATGCTTAACCAGTATCTGAGACACAAGAAGATAATTTATGCCACAGTTTCCAAGCAAATAAATACTGACTTGAATGTGGTCCAGTAGTATCTTAATAACATAGTAGGCCGATAAAAAGTACTTTCAACATTAAGCATTAAATATCATGCAGTAAAATAGTACTTAAAACAAGAAGCGGTATAACGGCAGGGGCCTGGAATAAAGTGTCAGAATAACAACAGGTTCTGAACAAATTTCTTTCTGCTGTAAAGGAATAGCACACGGACATTGCATATGTAGTTAGCTTTCGATGATGAAGAACAATGGCTCTATTGACACAGTACAATTATTCGTGTTCAGAAAAAATAGCAAAGTAGTTAGCTTTCGATGATGAAGAACAATGGCTCTATTGACACAGTACAATTATTGTTCAGAAAAAATAGCAAAGTTAAAGTTAAGAAAAACAGAAACAATGAAACAGAACAGTAAAAAGACAATGAACAATGTATATGGTTAAAAAAACTTCAGTTTCATCTATTTATCACCTCCTATTGGGTGTCTGATAGTAACGCGATACAAGAAAGCCAAGTAATAGATGAAACAGAAATCACAGATTTTTCAAGTCCAAGAAAATTAAACCCTTCTGTCTGCATAACTCCACATGTGAACTATCATAACAATATCTCTGCAATGGAGGAGGGGGAAAAACCCTCAGCTGTCTTGATATTCAAGGCCTTCTCCCTCCACTCATATTCAGCTGCCAATCCCCATTATTTCACCAACCAAAATCCCGTAGAGATCTTTTATTCCCTCCAACTTCTCACCATTACCAATAAGCTACAATCCTAAGAACTGATACTATTTTTACACATTTCAAAAAAATTTCTCTTCATGGATGGATCATATATGAAGGTAAAAACGAACCGGCAAATAAACATATAGAACACAATAAATAAAGTGAATATAAGGCTACATGTGGGTCACTCAAACTCAATCCTTTTTTTTTAATTGTTTGGATTCTCGTTCAACTTGTTCACCTCAAAGTTTTATCCATAAAACAACCGGATGAGGAATGAAGTTCAAATAGCAGTGACGAAAGTGGGAGACCAATACAAACAAGAAGAAACAATAACCCCTACGCTGAAGGATGAATCAATCCAGCAAGTTGATTCTTCCACAAGAGACTAGTTTCAAGCCCCTGATCTACCTCCTTGTTACTGAGATTAGAGTCCGTGTATTGAACATGCTACCAGTACACAGATCATGGGCTACAATATAAGCTTAGCATTATGTGGCTATGTTTTATTTTATTCAAATACCAATAGCAAACACACAAATAGCACAAGATACATATTACAACAAAGAAAGAACTCAATAAGCCATAGATAAATCAACACAAATACTCCTTACAACATAGCCACCCTATCCCTCTTTCATTCTGTAAATCTTGTCCAATGTGTTCCGTAAACTACTGCGTAACCAAGAAGAAAATTAATGACTGATAGAGAAACAAATATGAACTCTACTTCAGAGAGTCAGAGAAATCCTGACCCCCTCTTTTTCTCTTCTTCCATACGTTCTCCTGTATATTCTGGTCTATCATGGCAGAAGAACTGCCCTGTTTATTTAACAACTAATGAAAAACAAAATCTTAAGTCCTTGAAATTTCTAGTCACTTCCATCTGCCATGATCACGATCTTCAATATCTAATTCAATATACAGGAAAGATAACTACTTCAACAGTTTTCATGTGTTCCTTTCTAGCTATATTATTTCCCAGTTCTATTGTCACTTCTGGTACCTCACCTTCATATGGTCTGACAAAAACAATTTCTACAAAAACAAATCTTGAATTGCTCACCTTCCTGAAGATAATCACTAGTACACCCAATTATTACTTCACATTAATCACTCATAGAACAATATTTTACTTGGGGGAAAAAAGAATATTTCTAACATGCTGGTACAACTGTTCAAGTGGGTGATTCCGTTGTACTTCAGAAAAACTCATAAAAACAAGTTTTGCTTCAGCCCATAGTTGGTTGAATTGACTGTAGCTTATTGAGAAATATTAAATTTTGAAGCCCAAAAAAAGAATAAAAGTAAGAAAAAGAATAAGGTAACCATTTCTGAACGTAAACAATTTACGTAGACCTGGGTTGCTTCAGACCAGTTACCAACAAGGATTCTTCTTTAAAACAAATTTAAAAAAATGGAAACCAATTGGATTAGTGTTTTCAAACATGGTTTAAAATCTGGTACCAGCATCAGCATCGGCCTATAGTTTTAGTATGAAAATCGTCAATATCGACCATCTGTATCAGCTATATCGATATAGACCCTAATATCGGCTGATATTACATGGTTAATATCATATCGGATACCTCAAAACCCGTTACAATATTGCAAATATATATCAGAATTGGAAGATATTTCAAACCATGGATGAAAACATAGATTAAAGAGACACATAACTGGAATTCAAATCCTTGGGGAGTTATATAACTTTCACTGCATGTCACTCTCTTCATGTCAAAAAGTAAGTTTCTTGCATATGCATTCACATTAAACCACATTAAACCATGAACCATTTAGCAGTGCCCATTACACATCTCAGGGGAATTTGTCTTACTCCGGTTTCTCAATCCAAAACAAGCGGATTAATCTAAACATGCAGATGATCATATTCATTTCGTAAATAGTTGGATACATTTCACCCGTTATGCATATTGTTACGTGCTTCCATCAAGAACACATCAAAGAGTATTTGGCTAAAAAACTGGAAACAGAATTACATAATTTAATCAATACGCTGTGGAAGTTGGAACAACAAGAAACGATCTAAGAAAATCAATGCAAGGGTGATGAAATATACATGACATGTGTGCAGTAAATGTCTCTCATTTTTAGCCCCAGTGGCATTTTGGGAAAAGAATATTACTTAAAATATGGTGACATTACACAGAATAAAATGGTAAAGCTAATCAAAGGTTTAATAGAACAGTATACTGATATGTGCAATTTCAAGAACACAAACTGAATAGCACATTATTTTATTCTTACCAAGAATATTTCCATGAAGTGATCCATAGCGTATAAAGTGCAAACCTCCAGCATTTGTTGAAATGTTTCCACCAATTTGACAGCTTCCTTTCGCTCCCAAATCAAGTGGCATTGTAAACCTACAGAATATGCCATATGTTAACATCTATGTAGATCAAAGTATTAATCGTTTGGACTTCTATCATGATTCAAATCTCAAATCATACTGAACATGTCCCCTGTACAGCTTGATCATTCACTAGGATTCTAGGCTACTAAATACAGTGAACAAAGAATCGGCCGAGTCGGATACGACTCGGCCGAGTCGTATCCGACTCGGCGGCCTCCGGTTTGACTCGGAGGCCCGAGTCAGTCTTGGATCGCCGAGTCGACCCGGATCGGGTCCGACTCGGACCCGACCCGGGCGACTCGGCGACCCGTGACTTTCTCCTTAAAAATCCGCTCGGGGAGAGAGAGAGAGATCAGATCTGATCTCTCTCTCTCTCTCTCTCTCGCTCGCCGTCTCCCCCGCGACGCCCTCCGGCCCTCGCCGTCCCACCTCGTCGCCGTAGCCGTCGCCGTCGCCGTCGCCGTCGCAGGTAACTCCTCCCCTCTCCCTCTCAGTCTCTCTCTCTCCCTCCCTCTGTGCCTCTCTCTCCCTCTCTTTCTCTGTCTCTCTCCCCCGCAGGCCGCAGCGGCGCGCGCTCTCTCTCTCTGGCCTGCAGCGGCGCTCTCTCTCTCTCCCTCCCCCCGCAGCTACTCTCTCTCCCGGCTCTCTCTCTCCGCAGCGGCGCGCGCTCTCTCTCTCTCTGTCTCTCTCTCTCGCTCTCTCTCTGTCTCTCTCTCGCTCTCTGTCGGACTCTCTCTCTCTCCCTCTGTATCTCTCTCTCTCTCTGTCGGACTCTCTCTCTCACTCTGTATCTCTCTCTCTCTCTGTCGCACTCTCTCTCACTCTGTATCTCTCTCTCTCTGTCGCACTCTCTCTCTCACTCTGTATCTCTCTCTCTCTGTCGCGCTCTCTCTCTGTATCTCTCTCTCTCTGTCTATCTCTCTCTCCCTCTCCCTCTCAGTCTCTCTCCCCCTCTCTGTCTCTCTCTCTCTCCCTCTCCCTGTCAGTCTCTCTCTGTCTCTCCCTCTGTCTCTCTCTCCTCCACTGTGTTCCTCTCTCTCTCCTCTGTCTCCGTCTCTCTCCCTCTCTCTGTTCCTCTCTCTCTCTAATTAATTTGCATTTAATGTCATTTAATTTAGGTTAGTTTAGGTAAAGTTAATTTAACTTAATTTAGGTTAATTAATCTAATAAAGTTTTGTAATTAAGTTAGGTAATTAATAATTTTATTGAAGTTAGGTAATTAAGTTATTGTAGGTTAATCTAGTAATTAGTTTAGTTTAATTTAATATAGTTTCATTTAATTGAATTTAATTTAATTTAAATTAGTTTAGTTAACTTAATTTAGGTTAATTTAATTTAATAAAGTTTTGTAATTAAATTAGGTAATTTAATTATTTTATTAAAGTTAGGTAATTAAGTTAGTGTTGCTTAATCTAGTATAAACTAGTTTAGTTTAATTTATTGTAGTTTCATTTAATTGAGTTTAATTTAATGTTTTTAATTTAGTTAATTTTAGTTTTAATTTAATTTAACAGATAATTTTTTTTAAATTTCAGTATGGCTCCAAAGCAACGCGATATTGGATGGGAACATGGTACCCCTGTTGGTGAAAGTAGAAAACTTGTGAAGTGCAATTATTGTGGGAAACAAGTCCATGGTGGTATCACTAGATTGAAGCAGCTATAGCACATGTACCCGGTCAGGTGGAAGGATGCTTGCGAGTATCAAAAGAGATATCTCAAATAATGAGACGACATCTTTCTAAAGGTAGTAAAGAAATAGCGGCCATTAAATCTAAAAAAGACCGACTTATGAGATCTTTAAGTGAGGAAGATTTCTATGAGGTGACTGAAGAAGATTCTGATAATGAAATTGAAGAAGTTGGTGGTTTAGAAGGAGTTGAAAGAAGACAACTGAAACAAGCCATGAAAGAAAGTCGTGAAATGGCTTGGAGATCGGCAGAAGGAGTTGATATTGGTGACAGTAGTTCACAGCCTTCAGGATCAGGGAGTAACCGTGGATTGCGTCGGAGTATGACTATGAGAGAAGCTGAAATTCCAGCTCGTGGTATTGATCCTTACATGTTCCCAACAAAACAGAAATCAATCAAAAGCATGTTCTCAACTGAGAATATGAAAAAAGTTGGGAAATCCGTGGCGAAGTTCTTTCACTACAATGCAATACCATTCAATGCAGCTGATAGTGGTCCTTACTACCAAGCCATGATTAATACTATTGCGGAGGCAGGTCCAGGTGTAAAAGGCCCTACAGGGTACCAGATTGGCAATCTCTATTTAGAGGAGGAAGTGAAAGAAATTGGAGTATATATTGCTTCAATAAAAACAAAATGGCCGCAGTATGGTTGCACGATCATGTGTGATGGATGGAGTTCTCATAATAGAAAGCCTATTGTTAATTTCATGATTTATTGTGATAGAAGCATGATCTACCATACTTCTGTTGATACCACTAATATCTCGAAGACTGCTGAGTATATATTCTCGCTAATGGATAAAGTTGTTGATGAAGTTGGCGAAGAAAATATCGTGCAGGTTGTCACAGATAATGAGGCAAGTTTCAAAGCAGCTGGTCACATGTTGATGGAGAAGAGAGAACATTTGTTTTGGTCTCCCTGTGCAGCACATTGCATTGATTTGATGCTTGAAGATATTGGCTCTTTGAAATCAGTCAAGGAGACATTGGATGATGCTAAGGTGATCACATCATTCATTTACAATAGCCTCAAAGTGATGAATTTAATGAAGCTATATACCAAAGATAGAGATTTGTTGAGACCAGGTATAACACGGTTTGCCACCGAGTTTATTTCTATTGAAAGCCTTATTCGCTATGAGCAAGATTTGAAAAGAATGTGCACGACTACAGAATGGCGTGAATTCAACAAGGAAAGGAGTAGAAGAAGTGTGCGAGATAAGGTTGCTAATCTCATTCTGACTGACCGGTTTTGGAAGAAGGCAAGAAAGGTCCAAAACATTATGGATCCTCTTGTTAGAGTCTTGAAGATAGTGGACCAGGACAAGAAACCTACACTATCTATTATATATGAAGCTATGGATAGAGCAAAATTGGCTATAAAGGCCTCAAATAAGAACTGGAAGAAGTACTGGGACATCATTGATAGAAGATGAGAGGGACAATTGCATAGACACTTGCATGCTGCTGGTAATTCATTTGCCTAGAAATCATATTTGTTGACTAGAAATTGAAACTGTCAAATCATAACAATCGTTTGCTTACATTATTGCAGCATATTTTTTAAATCCAGCACTCCAATATTCAAAAAACTTTTCTACACATCCAGAAGTGAGATATGGATTAAAGGAGGTCATTAAAAGATTGGAGCCAGATTTGACTAAACAAGCAAGAGCTATTAATGAGGTAATAATAATTTATTTATTTCATCGATATAATGTTATGCAAATATTAACACTTGTGATGTGTATTCTCACAGATAAAATTATTTATGAATGGAGTTGGAGAATTTGGAAGCTCACTAACTAGAAGAGCAGTGCAACAATCTCTTCCAGCTGATTGGTGGATTAATTATGGCGAAGAAGCTCCCAATCTGCAGAAAATTGCCATCAAAGTCTTAAGCCAAACATGTTCTTCATCGGGTTGTGAAAGAAATTGGAGCACGTGGTCGCTAATTCATACAAAACTGTGCAACCGGTTGGCAATGAAAAAGTTGCATAAACTAGTATATGTGCATTACAATATGCAGTTGCGAGTAAGAAACTTGACATGCAAAAGCGACACTGATGATTATTACAACCCAATTGATCTGAACAATATTTTCAATGATGATGATATTTGGATGAGTGGATTCGTGAGGGAGAACAGCCGATGTTACCACCAGATGACTTAGGTTGGTTAGATGAAGGTATTCGTCATACTGACGAAAGTGGCGGTGATGATGGTGATGGCGGTGATGATGACAGCGGTGATGGTGGTGGCGATGGTGGTGGTGAGGGTGATGGTGGTGAGGGTGATGGCGGCAGTGATGGTGGTGATGGTGGTAATGTTGAAGAGACTCATGGTGTTAGTGGAAGCCAACGAGATGATGCTTTAACATGGGATTCACAATATTATGCCACACAAGATACAGATCATGGAGGCCGGGCGGGGATTTCACAGCAGCGTAGGCATTTGGATCGGTTGGTCGAATTCAGTTCTAGCGATGATTATTCGAGTGGACATGATTACTACTCACATGGTCATCATAGTCTTGAAGGCCATTTACAGGGGTTGGGTTTGACATCTGGCCAATATTCTGGCACTGATTATTCTAGCACTGGTGATTACTCTACTAGCAGCACTGAATATCGAGGTTTTGGGTATTATCACCATGGAGCTGATATTGCACAACCCCTACCGCCATATTACTCTGATAGTGGATCCTCTGGCCAATCATCTCAGCCTACAGGATCTCACCCACAAACATATCATTATCCTTATGGAAACTATATGCCTGGTTTCTATACTTATCGCGGGCCAGATGATAATGATGATTTGGAGCCTCCTCGTAATTCAATGTGAAAATGACTATATTAGCAGGTACTTATGAATTATTTTGTGCAATTTACTATATTATGCATGTATTTTGATATTTTTCTACCGACGACGCTTGTATTTATGCTTTCACGTTATGTTTTGAGTGTTAGGTGATATGTTTTGAATATGTGATGCATGAATTTGGATGTTTACATTTTTTATGATTTGTCATGATTTTTTCATAATTTTTTTGGCGCTCTATGTAGCGTTTTTGCGTATCGCCCGAGTCCGATCCGAGTCGCCGAGACCGATCCGTCTCGGTGCCGGCCGAGTCGGCGGCCGAGAGACCGAGACTTTGAACCATGACTAAATATGAATACTAATATAAGTAATAATGGACTATGTAAATGAAGAGAAATACATATGAGGGCACAAAAGAAATACAATAGTAGCGGCAGCAAACACATCATCCCAAATATTTTGTTGGCTCAGCATGATACGTCTCTCTGCTCAGTTTGGCCATGACCTCAGTTGGGGATGCCCCTAAGATGCATTCTGTAATGATTCATTACACGGAAATAGGGTGGAAATGGAATGTCCTGAAGGCACTGGTATCTTGCGTATATAAGGTGCATTTTTTCTTTTTTCTTTTAAAAAAGATCTGGTATTTGGCACCAAAACACAGCAGAAAACATGAAACGAGATGCAATCATAAAGGGTTACATTATCCTACTTTTTGGCTGGAATGTTATCTAGGACCCGTATCTCCCTTGGATTAATGAATTAAAAATAGAGAACATGAGGGGACTGTTTTCCATTGAATTGCAACAGGGAAAACTTACAAAAGTTTGAGGAGAAATTACAAGTAATAAAAAAAATTCCAAGAACTCTCTTCTTAGGGTTTCTGGGGAAGTGCGTCGGTAGGAGTCTGGTCAGTGCGCGACCACTTTGTCTCGTTAACGATGCGATCGATCGAATCTCGAGCTCTACTACCTGAGAATTTCCTTCTCGTCTGGTTCCGAAAATTCTTTAAGAATTGAAGATATAGGGTATTAGCACCCTAAAGTTATCCTCAAAGGATTAAACTTGGAAGCTTAGAGAGTGATTCTCTTGATATGAGATCTCTTCTCTTTCTCTAACAATTTTGCTATCCAATGGCCAGCCCATGTTTAGCCTTGGAATGGGCTATTCATAGGCGCTGCAGAGGCGTAACCGCCCCGAGAATTCAGCAAAGGCTTAATAGCTTTGATAGCCTCGCGCGAGGCTAGAGCAGGCTCTACGCGAACCTAAAACGCTTCATGCGAATCTAGAAGTAGGTCGAGCGCGAGCCTAGCAAGCTTCATGCGAAGCTGAATAGGCTATGCGCGAGCCTATGCCAGCCGTTTTGGCTTGACTGTCTCCACTTAATGTGGGACATAGTGGGAGGGTGTAACCCCCCACTTAAAGTGGCATTAACCCCGCTAAAGTAGTGGGATTAGCCCACTAATCCAGCTAGGGATTTGAACCGATCAATTGATGACCTGGAGAGCTCAAAACGGAGCTAAAATAAAGCTTCAAATGAAGATATGAAAAAGCTTCAGGCGAAGCTATGAGGAGTTAGCTCAGCGGAACTATGAAGAGCTTCAGGCGAAGCTAAAAATTAGCTCTCAGGGGAACTATAAAGAGCTTCAGGTGAAGCTAAAAGTTAGTTCTTAATAGAAATATGACAAGCTTTCTAGCAAAGCTAACTCTTTGGGCTCAGGCGAGGCTAAGTGTTGAACACACTTAGCCTCATAGGCATGCCTAAGGCTATTCAACGGCAACATATGGCTTACTGTCTGTTTCACTGGATCAGTAGGGTTTGAGCCATTACTTTCTCCATCAGGGAATGGGCAGGAACTGGTCGTCAGCTTGTCTGTGACTTGTCTTTTGGAATTATCGACAAGTTAAACATCATTCAGACCGGTTAAAGAGTTATCTCAGAGTTTGTCTTTTAAGAGTGTCAACAAAACCCCCTTCAAAGTTTTTGCAAATTTGTAATGGATCGGCTCTGATTTCAAAATACTTTGAATTGCTTCGGGCGTTCAAACATATTTGAAGCAAGTATAGCCCCAACATACCATTTTGATCGCTGGAGAAAAAGCCAAAAAAAATGTAGGTTTAGCTTCGCCTTCGTGGAAAGGTTATGGCTTGGCGAAGCTAATTGGATCCTAGCTTCGCCGCATGGCTACGGAACAACCTCGCCTTTTGAGACTTTTTTGGCTGACTTCACTTGCAAAGTGAAGCAAAACTGCCAGCTTCGCTATTTAGCACTTTAATGCTTAGCTTCACTTGCGCTTCAAAACTGAAACGACAACTGCGAAGCTCGACCATGGGAACTATAAATAGGACCTTTACAGTCCTTCAGAGAATTTACATTCTCTTTCATCTTCAAGCGAAGCTAAGATCTTTCCCTCTTCTTCGTGTTTGAACGCAGACCTAGGATTTTCACCCTTCAAATCTCTTTGAACGAGATCTCATGAACCCAAACAGTGTCCAGGCAAAGAGGTTGCGACTTCTGCGGCGGCGGCGCCACCTCCTCCGGCCGTCCATAGGCCCATCGCCGGTAGGGTTCTTACCCTTACAGAGATTTTCTCTCTTTAAGCCAATTTTTGGTCAGATCAGCCTCTGAACGGCGATCTTAAGGATTTCATCTCCTCTCACATGAGTCCAGATGGACTTTAGGGATTTGAATCCCTTGATTTCGCTTAACAATTTTTAGAAACTAAAGAGTTTCTTTATGAAGCTCGTGGGTTCTGTCTGTTGATAATACTTGGGGATGAATCTTTGAAGCGAAGCTTTGTCTTTTCTGGTCTCAGGCGAAGCTACACCTTTGCCTTTTAGGCGAGGCTAGCTTTAGCCTTGTAGGCGACGCTACGCCTTAGCCTTGTAGGCGAGGCTACCTTTAGCCTTTTCAGGCGAAGTTGTGCCTTAGCCTTGTAGGCAAGACTAGCTTTAGCCTATTTGGTGAAGTTATGTCTTAGCTTTTCTCATTGAAGTGAAGCTCTAGCAGCCTATGCTAAGCTATAACTAGCTAGGCGAAGTTAAGCCTTAGCTTCTCTGAGCGAAGCTAAGTCTTAATAGCATGTTAGGCGTAGCTAAGACTTGTGAATTTCTAGCTTTTGCATGTTAGTCAATTTTTTTCATATATTTTTTTCATATACTAACATGCTCGCCTGTCTTGAAGTATACTATGCTCTGGGTCTGTCAAACAGTCTCTTCGGATCTGTGAAAGGGATGAACAAAACACCCACTTTCAGTTCCAGAGGCAAGCCTCACTGTTCAGTGAAGAAAGTACGCCAGAGCGTAACAAATTGATATTGACCGGAGAACAGCGGACGCTCTGATGCATTATCACCACAGTCGTGCTTGAAGACGAGGATCAGATCAATTTCAAAAAACCCGCTTTCATGTTCGGGAACGCGGCGCCAGATACAGATCAACAGTTACTCACCAGAGAGGGCCAATGGATCTACACTCTTGACGAGGAGTGGTATTACCTTCCGGTGAGCAAACACCATTATCCTCTCGCCTTCTTCCAATTGGTGACTACGGCGCGGAGGATGAACTGGTCTATCACTAAGTCCACAGATTCCGTGCACCTGAGCATTCTGACACTCAACGGCTTCAGTAGGTGTGGACCGCCTTGAGGCGTACTTGCCTTGTATCCAGGTAACGTCGAACAGGACGCACCGGTACGAAAGAATCATGCAATGGTTTCTACCTCTTTGAATCAGTTCGTCAAAGCAGACGGTAACTACGCTGCGACGGGTTTCAAGATGCCGGGTAGGGTACACTGCACCACCAGAAAGCAGTAGTGGAGCAGTCTCATCATGTACGTGTTGGAGTAATTTAGTGAAGACTTGAAGCAGCTGGGGCTCCACGAAGCGGTCAGAGCCACATGCTTCGGGGTAGAAGTGAGCGCACCCAACTTCTACGCCATCCTCGAGCTTTACTCTCCAGCTTCGGGGACCTTCTTCACTCTCGTCGGTGAGATAGGATTGGCGCAACACGAGATGTGAGAAGTATCCAACCACCCGATAGGTTCCCTTCCATATGAGTACTCCCGTGCGTTGAAGAATTAGAGGAGCTGGAGAAAGACGATTCTGCTCTGTTTGAGACGTACCGCGATTAATGTGTCACTTTTACATCTGCCTTGACAACCACCGTGGTCGCGGGAGTATGAACAGTCTGAAGAGCTGGACCAACTATCTATTTCAGTCTTGGATGGCGTGCTCGAAGACATTCAGGTCCCGATAGCTGATGTAGATATCTCCAAGATGATGGCGTCAAGTGGACATGGTGACATCGTCTTGGAGGACGATGGGTTTTATGAGAAGGGCGACACCTTCAGAAGCTTCCATCGCCAAGGTAGTCGTCCCATCTCCCTGAAAGCGTTATTGGCCGGCTTCTTGTCAGCGTGGCTGAAGAAGTACGTGATTTCATCTCCTCCACATGACGGGATCTCGCCCATGGCAATCTTCTCGGCCGTCCAGGTAGTTCACAGATGAGCACTCGGGCTACTCCCAGCAATGGTATGTTCCATCCAGCACGGACTCCGAACGCTGACGAAGGCGTTTTGCAAGGGGACACCACCAAGAAATCGAGAAAAAAACACATTTCACCGTACGGCGAGCCTTCTCCCTGGGTGAAATTGTCGTATGCTTGCTTGATGGCGTGGTTCGCGCTGCATTGCCCGATCCTCATCCAACCAGGAGAAGAACCACCAGAAGGCACCCGCTTTGCCTATCTTCGCCGATTCGAGAACTCGCATTGGGAAGGGATTTACGTGGCGGGAGTTTGAAGGATGCTTGGTCACCACGACACCTACAGCCTCTTTAGGTGTTTCCCGCACATCCCAGGCACCGGTATGTTGAGGAATTCTGAGATGAAGGAAATGATCACTCTTCACTCGAGCAGGGTATATTTAATGGTTGGTCAGCATCAGGCCATCCCATTTAGTATATCGCTGCGGGATGTTTGTTTTTTGGAGCCGTATATGCCCAGTCGGTTCGCGCGACAGTTTGGGTACGACCAGATATACGTTGGCAACCCCAACCCTCGACCGGCGTCAGCTGATAGACGCTGCTCGAGCTTGGAGATTCTTTATTGCCAGGTGCACAAGCGCTCGCTTCTGCATGCCATTGCGGACTCCCAAGTCCCAATCTTTACACGAGACTGTCAGTGGTATAAAATCTCCAATCTCTCCATGTGACGTTCCTCCGGAATCAAGTGGATAGCGGCGTGCTTGAAGAAGGTGGAAGATCACAAGCAGGGCACGCGGGTCCGGGTGGCTGGCATCCCCAAGTTCCTCGCTACAGCTGGTAGCGAGGCTTCAGACGCCGAAAGCCCGCGTTTTGAGGACTGCAGGTGGTGAACTTGCTCAAGAAGCTGCCTCGCTGTCGGTGAGGCATATAAGGCTCCTGTTGAGGAAGCAGAAGAACAAAACTATACCTAACAATCATGTGAGGAATATTCAACTTTTCAGCAGATAGGATACATGGTTTATATGATAAACAGACTTGTCCACTGATGAGATAAAAAAATAATGAGAATAGAATAACTGAGAATATTAAAATTACATATATTATAAAATTAGAAATCTACAAAATAAAACTTGAAAAATACATGATATTCAAAATATAGATCTCAATATTGAATCTAAAAGTTTGTTGTCTAAAGCAGTGAATAGTAGAAAGATAGAAAGTAGCAATAAAAAGGAAGATTATACATTTCATTGGTTAAATGCTTTAAATATGGTTAAGTATACATCTGAGAGAAGTAATATTGTTACTTATAATGAGGTAGATAGGATCATTTATGAAGCTTTTATAGAATAGCAGAAAAAAGAATTAAATGGAGAAATTACTTCAGAAGAGTTGTATGCTTATTATGAAAAGCATTGTAATGCTATTAATTATTTCAAAACTAATGATAATAATAGTGACTATACAAATAGTGATTCTTCTATTGAAGAACAAAAAAGTTAACTAGTAATGATGAATAATCCAGATAGTACTTCAATCGCAGGACCATCAAATACTGCAGAATCATCAAATAAGAGACCTAGAGATGAAGTTGTGCGAGCAATAATAGTCAAAATTTTGATAGATATGGCGAAGATAAGATTGGGATCATTGGATAAATTTGCAGACACAAAGAAGAAATAGAGGATACACTATGGTCAAGGATAATAAAGAGAAAGATAGTGGAAATACTTTTGGAAACTATTTTAATATTGATGAGATACCCAGTTACAATTTTAAAAAATATATGTTAGATTGGACTCAACATATGACGGGTGTAATGCAGTTGTTACCTGAACTAAATAAAGAACGGATTTTAGATTATGCTACCAGTTTGTGAGAAGGGATAGCTTACAATGGTTTAAAAATCTCGACAAAATGCATCCACAAGAAAAGCAAAAAACATTGAAAGGATGAAAAATCTATTAGTTTAACAGCATTTAGTTGTCCTCAAAGACAATTTGAATGGTTAGTAATGTCTTTTGGATGAAAAAATGCGCCACAAATTTCTCAGAAATGGATGAATAGTCTGTTAGGACATCTATCTTTTGCAGTAGTTTATTATAGATGATATTCTGGTCTTTTCTAATAGTGAAAAAGAACATAAAGAGCATCTGCTGCAAGCTGTGAAAATATTAATCCACAATGATGTTATCCTTAGTCCTAAGAAGATACAATTATTTAAGAAAGATATAGAATTTTTAGATAAAAGAATGAAGGAAGATATAGTAGAATTGTAGCAACACATTTATTAAAATATAATTCCTAGAAGACCTTAAGACACTTAAAGAACTTCAAGCCTTTTTAGTATTACTAAATTATGGAAGAAAATTTATACCTAATTTATGAGAAAAAATTGATGGACTACAACCCAAACTTACACAAGTATACAACCCAAACTTACACAAGTACAACAAGGATACAAAAAGGAAAATGAAGGCAAGGAACCAAGAAGATGGGATGATGATAAAATTGAAATAAAGCTTACAGAAAAAGAGAAGAAATAAGAACAATCAAAGAATTAATAACAGATCAAAAAAAATTTATATTTTCCTACTCAAGAAGATAAGTTTATACTACAAACGGATGCTTTTGAGTACTTTGGTCAGGAGTATTATTTTCTAAGACTAGAAAAGGTATTAAAGTAGTAGCTTGGAAAATTTACTAAACAAAAGATTAAATATCGTACATTTGATAAAGTTATTAGTAACTAAGAAGGTAGTTACGAGCTTGAAAATTTATTTGCTTAGCTGAGAATTTAATATTGAAAAAGATAATAAAGCAGTAGCACAATTTCTAAAAAGAAAAACTGTTAATAATCCAAAAGAAAATTTAAGACAAATAAGGATAGCGTTATATTTAGAAATCTTTCAATATGAACTAAGAAATATTTTTGGACATACTAATCTTATAGCTGATTTTTGTCCAGGCCCGATGGACGAAAAGTTTCTTGATGGATGAAAAACTTCTTCTAGATTTTCTTGATGGATAGAAAGCAATTAATAGAGGTGATGAAAAGGAAAAAAAATTTCTAGATTTTCTTTACGAATGGAAAGCTAATAAAAGAGGTAAGGAGAAGGTAGAAGAATGGACCACTGTCCAAAAGAAGAGCAGTCCAAAAATCAAAGCCTCTAATTCAAACCCACAAGCTAGCCGATCTGCTCAAAAGGCAATAAAATATCCACCACTGGGGAAAAGGACATTTATATCTACAGCAACAGCGGGAAAATAGCCACTGTGATTCAGCTCATTGAGCAGCATGGAGGCTCTAATGCTACTGAGCTAATCCAAAATTATGGTTAGCATCCACACGTGCAGCCTTCATTCTATCCCACTGGACCATCACCAACAATGACTCCAATTCATCCCACTGGACCTTGGAAAGCTCAAGCTCCTACTTCCTAGGAAAATATGACCCTGGTATAGTGTGGAATGAAGGAGCAGGATCCAGAGATTTACGGAAAAATTAATGATCTTTGGTGCTCATTACAAAAGAATGATCAATGCTAAAGCGCATATCATATTACCCAATTAGAAAAAGAAAAATTAAAAACAAAAGAAACCTTAAAAATTCAACAAGAATGTTATACTAAGGCTAAAACAATAGCTGAAAATATGGTTAAATATTGTAGCATATCTATGTGTCTCTTCCACTAAAGAAATATTCATAATGTAGTAAAAGGAATAGTCTAGAAGAAAAACATTTGAGAGAAATGTTGGAAATTTAGAACATCTTAGATAATGTTAGAGTCAGATTTATTAGAATTTTATAGGATTTTTTAAGCTTAATAGTGAAAAAACTGAAAAGATAAAAGGTGAAAGTTATTTCTTAGAATTAATAGAATTATACTCAAAAAAAATATGTTACCAACATACGCTTTTATAAATTTATAGAAAAATTGCAAGATGATAATATAGAGAAACTATTTAGAAAAAAAGAACAATTATATTTTAAATAAATAGGAGCAACCTAGAATTATTGCCACAACATCATGATGATATACTAAAGGAAATTGTCTATGAAATTTATGTGGACAAAATGGCTGAAAAAATTATCTGCGACACATCCCAAAAAATGTCAAAAATCTCTCCGAAAGACCACTAGCAAGTTCACAAAGACCTACAAGTTTAGAGTTTGGTCCAAATGGGAAGAGCGAGAGTACCATAAAATTATTCAAGTCTTATCAGTTCTAGGAATTGATGACTATCAATGCTCCCCAATATGAATATACTAAAGGCTCAGAGCTGAAGCTCATGTGGGAAGAAGAGAGATTGAAGCAGCTCTAGAATATCTAAATGAGTAATATGAAAATTTCAATGGAGTGCCTGAAGTCAAAGTTGAAGGGGGAATAGTTCTCTATATTATCTGAACATGGGAGGGAGAGTAGAACCTTAATGAATAGCCAAGATGACTTCATCAAATCAATTTTGGAAGGAAGCAACTTGAGACATATTCCTTACATAAAAATAAAAAAAAAAACTCTAGATGATCACATGAAAATCACTTCATCAGCTGCTGGATCAATTAGCAGTGAATTCTTCGTAGATATTCAGAATCATCGCGAAGATCAGTCTAATCGGGTCAAAAGGTGGGTGAGGTGTCAATAAAAACAGTTCCTCATTGGGAAAGTCCTCCTTTAGTCAATTGTCTATTTTAAGTAAGAATCTACTTTTCTTTTTAAAGGTATAGCTTTGCTAAACTAGCTTCATAATGAATATTTTGTAAAAATCGTAATGGGTTGAAATCCAGATTTGAAGTCCATTCTCGACTATATATAAGGTGGAGCTTGTGCATGCAACGCATTGGGTTTTCAAGTATGATTTTAGCTTCACCGATCACACCATCCTTCTTATCTTCCTTCTCTCTGTATCTATGCTCTTCTCAATCTACTGGTTAAAAACACAACTAGGAAAAATGAAGGTTTTTAGTTTGAGTTAATTTTGTGATTTTATCTCAATTTGTTGACTCACTAAAAAGTGATGGAAGTTCAAATTAAAAGGTTTAAGGAAAAATGGGGTGGACACGCAATAGCACATAAGCACTAGAAAGTAGAAACAACTCAGAGAACTATAGGTGATCTAAACTTATTACTCTCAAGAATGATTTTAATGAATAAATATAAAACATTTTACTTTTAATACAAGGGAATAAGGACCCATAATATAAACAAATTGAAACTAATAGAAAAAGGAAGTTAAAGAATCTAAAATTGGAAAGAAATTCAGATATCAAAAAAGGACAAATTTACAATATCAGTTACCAAGATTTTTACAAACAAAAGCAATGAGTATCTAAGTATTTGTACATAATAAGAAAATACGAATAAAAGTTTGAAAGTGCCTCAATCTTCCTCACAGATATTATATCTAGAATTTGATGTTATGAGAATATGTTACACCCTTGTATGGAAAACTAACCATGACATCTCCCCTTAAATCATCATGCTTCAACATACCATATTATGAAACTTCAGGAATGTTTCAATGAACACAGTAACAACATTCGAAAACAGTTGTGTATGTTGACATATTTTCCTGTGTCGACATTGTGTCACAGAGACGAATTGTTCATATGGAAAGCTGTTTGATCTTTCCTCTTTGTCTAGACTCCCTAGAGTAAGCATTGATTCTCTACACCCTTAACTTCCCTTGCAGGTTTCAAGGCAAGATGACCATAGCTTCCTTGGCCAGGAACTAGGCATCAACTCATAAAATAGGATCATAAAAATGTGTCCAACATGTTTCTGGAGTACAAGTGATCCCTCTTCGGTGCACCCACTTTCATAAAGAAGGGCTTATAGGATGATGAGGATGATGGCGATTGCAATGATATCATTTTACATATGCAATCTACCATACGGTACATTAATACCAATCTACTAGATGGTACAAGGATAAAAGACAATAAGCTCTCACCCTTCATTTGCTAAGAACGAATTTAAGTTTTCCAGTATGCATCCAGCTTCACATATTAGAATACCATTGACCTAAAAACAATAAACAAAATAGTGTTAGTAACGGCAAAGAGGTAAATATATTAATTTTTGAAGTAAAAAAAAATGTGATATGTGCGATCAGGTTAGAAGTTTACTTCTTTTATTACTTTGAAATAATGAGGTATTTTTTAATGATGAAAGTGGATAATATTGACAACTTTGTACACTTGATAGTGTTAGTATAAAGAGAGGGAGCTTCCAGAAATAAAAATACTCATGACATACAGTTACAAAAATTAAAAGAAGAAAAAGACACAAAGGAGGAGAACAAGAAGAGGTAAGTCATTTATGCAAGGACACTATGCAACATATTTCACACAAATGTTAATATAGGAAATTTTCCACAAATGTTAATATAAGAAATCCTCTATATACATATTAGAATATAAATATATTACACTTAACATATCCACTATATAGTGCTGAAAACAATAATCATTTGGTAAATCTTTTACGTGTTTAAGATTAGATAACGCAGAAGAATCATTTAGTTTATTGTTTGTCGATTCTATGTCTCAATCCGGTATTGTCCATCAATCTTGGGTCCTTGTACTCCTCAATAGAACGATATTACATATTGTAAAAATAGGCATTACTCTGAAGTTGCATGCACACTTTTGAATCCCATGAAAGTGCCTAAATAGTTCTGGGATAATTCAGTTCTTACAGCTTGTTATCTTATCAATCGCATGGCT